>JABUQX010113183.1:0-12500 GCA_015478945.1 Trachelipus rathkii
TGGACCAAAGAGGAAAAATGGAAAGATTTAGTGGTTTTTTTTCTATGCGGTGAATATCAAAACCTAATTTACTACAGTTATTTTAGTGTGATCCGATGAGATCACCGTCTTTAGAACAGATTGTTATACGCGGAAACATCAAGCCATCAACTACACCATTCAGCGTGATCGACATAGATAACAGTTTTGAACAGATATGTTCTATGCCGCTAAACAATCAATAGCCACTACTACAGTTAAGTTCATTTACAGTATTTGTAACAGATGTTCATGCGGTAAACATCAAAGCTATTTATTACAGGTTTAAGTGCGATCGATGATAATCATATCCCTAGAACGATACTTTGCAAGCCATGAACATCAAAGCTACTACAAACCGTAATTCTTTTTACGCTGTACTTATAACATTTTCTAAATGATTTCAATTTTTTAGTTTGATTTTACCATATTAGGATAATACCAATTCTTGTGATTTGAATAAGTAAAATCGAGTTGAATTGACGTTCACAGACAAATATCCTTAAAGTGTTTATCTTACTTTTTCTTTGAATGAATCGATGTTTAGCGCTGTTCTACTATTTTCATAAGAAAGACATTCCACATCTCGATACATCGTGAGTAGACGAAATTCTCTCTTGCTATATTTGTTTGAAATCGTGTTATACAGAGTTTATCCCATTACTTCGGTGTTACACATTAGAAATTATTTCTGAAGATTGCCCTGTAATCGAATACATTGTCAAATTTATTTTAGTATTGAAAACTTCCATTCATTTTCCTCTCAATCTTCTTGTCTATAAAGAATGGATATCTAATTCATGTAGTCGTTGTTCGTATGATTTTCCTCTCAATTCAGGGATTAATTTAGTTGCCCTTCTTCTGAATTCTTTCAATTTTTTCTTGTTTTTTTTTGAGGTATGGATTCAAACTGAAGCTGCGTATTCCAGATGAGGTCTAACTAATGTTTTATAGAGAGGAGTATTTTATATTTTTTTAGATTTATATTCGAAGTTTTCTGGCAATAAGACTAGAGCTTTATTTTCTTTTTTAACAGCTTCAGCACATTGTTTTGCAAACTTTAAATCCTTATTAATTAATCCTCCTAGATCCCTTTTCCTGCAGCTGACACTTATGATAATTGTGTCATCTATTTTGCAATCATATTCATTGTTCCTACTCCAAATGTATAACTTTACATTTTTCGTATTAATTTTCATTTGCCATGTTTTTGACCATTTAACAACCTTATTTTAAGTCGCTTTTGAGTAATTGATAATCTTTCTCATATATTATGCGATTTTCAAGTCGTATCATCCGTAAACTTTCGAAATATTGCCTAAAATATGGTCATCTATGTATTTACATATTTAATGAACAGCTTTGGACCCAGGATAGACCCTTGGGGTACATCACTAAAAACATTCACCCATTCTGAGCATACACTTATTGATAACGACTCTTTGTCGTAGATCCGAAAGCCAATTTTAATCCAATTTAACAGTCTTCCCGAATACCTAGGAGCTCTAAGCTTTTCCAATAATCTTTTATGAGGGACGGTATCAAATGCCTTTGAAGGTCTAAGTAAAACTGAAATCGAAGATTACTTATTAATCTGATCGCTTAATAACCGCAATTAAAAAATTGTTAGCAATTTGTTAACATGATCTACTTTCTTATAAGAGACCGTGTGGTATCTTGTAGCAATCCATGATCTTCAAGATGTGCAATTAACCTATTAGTTAGTATTGGTTTCAAAAATTAAACTATAGAAAGTAAGCTAATTGGTCTGTAGTTATTCGGAGCCTTACGATCTCCTTTTTTTTAATGGGAGTTATATTAGGAAGTTTAAAATCACGCGGTGCTATTTTATCTTATAACAGACTTAGTTGAAAAGTTTTGCCAAAGGTTTCACTAATATGTCTTTCAAATTTTTGAGATGCATTTGATAGTATCCATTCTGGTCCAGGTGATTTATTTATTAATAGTTTATCATTCTGGAAAGCAACTTCCTCTTCTAGAATTCAAATGTATCTAAAATGTTGTCTGCATAAAAGTTCCTTATGTCTTCCATGCTAGAGGTACAGTATCCAGATTCTCTTTCGTAAAAACTGTCGAGAAAAAAATTATTTAAAATGTTTCCATATCAGCACTGTTTGATTTATATTACCATTAATGTCCAGTAAAGGTCAAATGATTCCTTAATGGAACTTTTGTTATTACATATTTGGCAAATCTTTTAGGGATTAATTTTACTTTCTCGAGCAATATTAATTCATAGTTTCGTTTATAATATCTAATTAATCGTTTTCAGCTTCGCCGACAAGCTATGTAACTATTCATTATTTTCCACTGAAACGGAGATACTTCCATTGGTTTATATGCTCTATTTCTATTACTTTAAGAATCTCTAATTCATTATTCCACATCTTGTCTTTCGAATTTGTAAAAGTTGCTTCATTTTAATGGAACAAAATCTTTTTCTTTGTCTTTAAATATTGTGTAGAAACGTATCCCACATTACATTTGCATTTCCTGTTAATATCTCATCCTAGTCCATAGACAGATAAATTGTCTTTTAAGCCATTAAAATTGGTGTCCTTAAAATCTGGAAATTTTCAAGTAATTGGTTTTGTGTATTTTGTTTCAATATTCAATGGTAAATTTATGCATCGTTATGATCACTGTTTACAATGGGTTTCGATAACCTCAAAACTTCTAACCAAGTTCAAGTGACTCACTATTAATAGGCTCGTAAAAATTATTGTTTTCCCCGTAGGGAATAAATATTTAAAAAAGGAAATTATCTCCTAAGAATTTAGTAATTGCTTTCCTTCTGGATCTGCATCAAGTAAATTATAGTCGATATTTGGGCAGTTAAAGTCTCCTACAATTATTGTGAATCCTTCTCAGACTCTGCTCAATTCTTTATACAAAGGCTATACATCTATTACTGCATTGTGAGGACGGTGGACGATAGACATTAAGTTAAGTTCAATTTTATATTCGATGTTTCTATTTTAACACCAAGGATATCAATTTCATTAACATCAGCTAGTTCTAGCTGAGTAGTTAGATATATATTTTTAATGTAAATCATAACGCCACCCCCTTTCTTATTATTGTTTCTATCCTTGAAGTATAATTTATAGCCATTAATTTGAAATTCCGAAACAAAATCACGATCTTTAAAGTAAGTTGCACCATGTTTCATTAATTGTAATTATATCGTAATTATCTATGTAAACAATAGCTTTAAATTCATTTATTTTGTTCCGGATACTTTTTGCGTTAAAAGATACCGCTTTCATTTCGCACATATCGAGCGAGGACTTGGACCATCCCGAAAAACCTTTTTCTTAGCAATTGTCTCTCTGCGTATTTTCCTAACCTCTGTGTCCAGAGCGCGACCAATTTGCATCACTAAATGTCATTTAAATGAACCCATCCCTTGCAAATAAACAATTTTGATCCGTATAACTTCCCCAAAAATTAGCGAAAAGATGACGTTTTCATCCTTCGCAATTTCTTTCCAGTCTGGTGTTGAAAAATATAACCTTGCTGGAAAATCTTAAGCCCATAAAATTACGAGGCAAAATTCCCAGGCACAAAACGTTACCGTGTTTTCTTTACAGGTTTTAATTATTCCTTCTATAGTTCGTTGACAACAGTTTCCTTTTTGTATACGTCATTCGATCCTTTCTTGCCGTATGGTAGACGGTGATTAGCTGAGCTTGTAATTTCTTCAATTCATTTTCCCAGTTATACATGCTTCCTCCTGAACGCTTTTATATTTTCTTTTTGTAGGATTACGCGAAATAAATTCCTTATTCATGTTACGTACCATTGAAGTTCCAATCAAAACTGTTTCAGTTTCACATTTTTCAACTTCTAAGAAGGAAAAGGGATTCGAGGTTGGTAGTTCAAAGTTAGGTCTTAATTTGGGTTTGACTCCATTAGAAACCCTCGTAAATTTGTCTTTGTCATTGTCCTTTGAATGGTCACTTTGTTTTTTCTCTGAATTTCTACACAAGTCTAAATTGTTTTTAAAAGAACTAAAGGCTCCTTCAGCCACATAAGTTTCCTGTGAAACATTACTAACTTTGCTCATCAAATTATTTGTTCCAATGATTAAGGAATTTTTTTTAGGGGAGTTATTCACATTTATGTTTTTCTCTAAGTTACCTATCACATTCTTTAGACCAATTGATTTATTTTTGAATAGTCTCTATATATTTTTTCAAAGTAAGAAGTAGCAGACAGAAAATTTATTAGCCAATGTATTTTCAGGAAATTCTGAATAACACGTTGCTAGTATTAACAAAAAGCAGTGAAGACGGTTTGCAGGCTTGTTTAAATTTAAATTAAGTTGCTTCACCAAAAGCAAAATATTTAAAAATAAAAATCTGAAAATAATAAAATTCAATTAATTGTATTTCAAATTATTACATAATAATTTTATAAGTGAAATAAAAAGTAATAAATTTTTTACCTTAAAAATTTTCTTCTGTAGATTTATATCTTCAAGATTTTCCTTCTTATTTCCTACTGTTTTTTTTAATATTCGTAAACAATTTAACACGTCTTATGGAAGTTTGAAATCTAGTCCAGGCGACTAGAAGAAAGAAGAGAAGAAGAAGAAGAAGAAGAAGAAGAAGAAGACAGATATATATAGAAGAAGAAGAAGTAAGAAGACAGAAGAAGAAGAAGAAGCAGAAGAAGAAGAAGACAGAAGAAGAAGAGAAGAAGAAGAGAAGAAGAAGAAGAAGAGAAGAAGAAGAAGAAAAGAAGAAGAAAAGAAGAAAAGAAGAAGAAGAAGAAAGATGATAGAAGAAGAAGAAGAGACAGAAAGAAGAAGAAGAAGAAGACAGAAGAGACGAAGAAGAAGAAGAAGAAGAGAAGAAGACGAAGAAGAGAAGAAGAAAAGAAAGAGAAGAAGAAGGAGAAGAAAGAAGAAGAAGAAGAGAAGAAGAAGAAGAAGAACGAAGACAGAAGAAGAAGAAGAAGAAGAAGAAGAAGAAGAAAAGAAGAAGACGCAGAACGAAAGAAGAAGAAGAAGGAAGAAGAAGAAGAAGAAGAAGAAGAAGAAGAAGAAGAAGAAGAAGAAGAGAAGAAAGAAGCAAGAAGAGAAGAAGAAGAAGAAGAAGGAAGAAGAAGAAGAAAGAAGAAGAGAAGAAGAAAAAGAACGAAGAAGAAGAAGAAGAGAAGAAGAAGAAGAAGAAGAAGAAGAGAAGAAGAGAAGCGAAGAAAGAAGAAGAAGAAGAAGAAAGAAAAGAAGAAGAAAGAAGAAGAAGAAGAAGAAGAAGAAGAAGAAGAAGAACAAGAAGAAGAAGAATGAGCAAGAAGAAGAAGAAGTAAGAGAAAGAAGAAGAAGAGAAGAAGAAGAAGAAAGAAGAAGAAGAAGAAGAAGAAGAAGAAGAAGAAGAAGACAGAAGAGAAGAAAGAGAAGAAAGAAGAAGAAGAAGAAGAAGAAGAAGAAAAAGAAGAAGAAGAAGAAGAAGAAGAAGAAGAAGAAGAAGAAGAAGAAGAAGATGGAAGAAAGAAGGAGGAAGAAGAGAAAAAAGAAGAACTACTACTACAGAACTACAAAAACTGACTGCAAGACCACAGTCCACTCAAGGCTAGTCTTTTTAGTATTTTTGTTTATTTAATTTGTGGATGTGTCTACAGTTATTAAAAAAACCTGTTATGTATTTTGAAATAAGTATATTATTATTGTTACCTATTCGATGTAACATATGAGTCTGCTCACTTAAAGCAGATCTGGCTTGCTAAGCAAACCAAACATCATAGTAATGGTTAGGTATTTTTGTTATTTATTGTGTTGTGATCGGATTTGATCACCGTCTTAAGAACAAGTAATCTTAAGCTTAGCAGTAATACAAATATTTACTGACAGTTAATTGGCTCCCTTCGTAACTTCTAGGCCATGATGAGAATACTTACAATGTTTCAGAACTAAGAAGATGAGCAAGGTCCTTCACAAGAGACTGATAATTTTGTAAATTTAGATTTTCTATTTTTTCAAGTCTTTTGATAGAATCTGATTCTTCCATATCCCTGATGCAACAATTCGTAACATTCGGTTCTAATGCGGTAACATCAAAGCTACTTTATTACAAGTTAAGTGCGAATCCGGATGATATCACTATCCTGGAACGGATACTTTGCAAGCCATGAACTTCAAAGCTACTACAAGCCGTATTTCGTTTTTCGTTTCAAGTTTAACATTTTCTAATTTTTCAAGGTGTGGTCCTGAGGTTGTGGTGGGCAGGGTACTAGGGTTTAGAGTGTTGGAATAAATTAAAATCGAGTTGAATTGACGTTCACAGACGAATATCCTTAAAGTGTTTATTCTAACTTTATCTTGAATGCATCCGATGTAGCGCTGTCACTATTTCAATAAGAAAACTAATCCCTTCTGCGATTACATCGTAAGTGAAGAAATTCTTTGCTATATTTGTTTGGAAATCGTTTATGACAGAGTTTATGCCCATTTACTGTCTGTACATCATTAAAATTAACTGCTGAAATTGCCGTGTAATCGATATTGTCGCCCCAACTTATTTAGTATTTTGAAACTACTATTAATTTTCCTCTCAATCTTCTTGTCTGCTAAAGATGGATACTCTAATTCACGTGTCGTTGTTCGTATGATTATCCTCTGCAATTCAGGGATTTAATTTGGTTGCCCTTCTTTGAATTCTTTCAATTTTTTTCTATGTCTTTTTGAGGTATGACTCCAACAACTGACTGCGTATTCCAGATGAGGTCTAACTAATGTTTTATAGAGAGGAGTATTATATTTTTAGATTTTATATTCGAAGTTTCTGGCAATAAATTCTAGAGCTTTATTTCCTTTTTTAACAGCTTCAGCACATTGTTTCGCAAACTTTAAATCCTTGTTAAAATATCTCTAGATCCTTTTCCTCACTGACTAAACTTTGATAATTGTGTCATTTATTTTGTAATCATATTCATTGTTCCTACTCCCAAAATGTATAACTTTACATTTATCGGTATTAAATTTCATTTGCCATGTTTTTGACCAATATACAATCTTGTTTAAGTCGCTTTGGAGTAATTGATGATCTTTCTCACATATTATGCGATTTCCAAGTTTCGTATCATCCGCAAATTTCGAAATATTGCCTAAAATATTGTCATCTATGTCATTTACATATATAATGAACAGTATTGGACCCTCAATAAAGAAGGGCAACTAAATTAATTCCTGAATTGAGAGGTAAATCATACGAACAGCGACTACGTGAATTAGATATTTATTCTTTAAAGACAAGAAGATTGAGAGGAAAATTGATAGAAGTTTTCAAAATGCTAAATAAATTTGACAAATTTGATAAAGTTCCATTGAAGAAGAAGATGAAGAAGAGGAAGAAGAAGAAGAAGAAGAAGAAGAAGAAGAAGAAGAAGAAGAAGAAGAAGAAGAAGAAGAAGAAGAAGAAGAAGAAGAAGAAGAAGAAGAAGAAGAAGAAGAAGAAGAAGAAGAACAACAGAAGAACAGGAAGAAGAAGAAGAAGAAGAAGAAAAAGAAGAAGAAGAAGAAGAAGAAGAAGAAGAAGAAGAAGAAGAAGAAGAAGAAGAAGAAGAAGAAGAAGAAGAAGAAGAAGAAGCTAATTATATAGCATACATTTTTTATCATTATCTTTCAGCTTTTTTAGCTAGTCAAAAAAAAAAAAAATACCACCATTACTATCATTATCATCGTATTTTTGCTTTTCCACCATCACTTACACGAACCCTCTTTCTATTAGTTTATACCAAAAAAATATATTACAGCATTTTGTTCGATATTTCTTAAAATATGGAAAATGAATTCTAGTAATTGGTATTTTAAAATTACCTTGCTTACGTATATTTCGAAGCAATCGATTCTGTCACCCTCGATTGCTCATTGAGTAATGTTTTAAAATATATTTTATAATTTAAATTATATTTAATATTATATTTAAAATATATTTTATAATTTAAATTAAACTATATTCTGAAATATTTTATTATTTTTGTAAATCTTTCAATAATATCGCTAGCAAATAGAAAAGTTTAGTAATATTCGTAACATCATTTGTAGTTACGTTTGCCTTTCTTTTAGAAGACAATATATGATTAATATTCAAGTCAATAAATATTATATGGATTCAGACAAGCAACTTTCCTATAGAATAAAGGAGATAATTTGTAGAGTGAAAGCATAAGACAGCAAAATGTTAAATAATGGCATTTACCAACTGAGAAACACACTGTAAAACACTTTGCGAAGGGAAAGTAACCAAGTTAACTTGCCTTACTATAATAGAATAAACACACAAAAGGGAAAAGAGTTGGAAAGGGATCGTTTTGTTCGGTCAAAAAAGAAATAGATTAGAAAAAGTGGCTAATAACATTGTCATCCCTTCACCGTCAGACTATATCAAACCGTTAGGATGAATATGAGGTGGAAAATTAATTTACAGCTCTCATCAAGTATTTTGTTTTGTGGGACTTAAATTTGCGTCAGTAAAAGAATCAGAAAAAATAGGCTTTCAGCTCTTATTAAATATTTTGGGTTAGAGGATATATATATTTTTATGTTAGTAAAAGAATCAGAAACTATATTAAGTTTACTCTTAATAGAAATGCGTTTAGCAATTTGAATATAGTTCAAAAGGGATTCTCAGGTAAAGAAAAAAAAATTAGAAAGAAAAATAGGAGAACGAAAGATTTCCTTTTCTTTTCTACATTTATGTAATTTAATAAATAATAACCTTTATCAAAAAATTATTATCCTTTCCACTCATAAATTTATTAATTATAATGCGTACTTTTTAAATAATTCAGAAATTCATGTGTGGCTTCATTTAATGAAATTTTCAGCTTTAAAATTGTTTCATTTTATATTGAGGAAAATTGAGCTTTAGGGAGAATATTTTTATTAAATATTTACATTGTGATGTATGTGGCAAGCTACCTTTACAGTTATTTATAATCTGAGTTATGTTTTCTATTTTTTGAATTTGTTTTGACATAGGGTTTCAATCTGCAACGAATTTTAAAATTTATTGAAATGTGTGTAGGAATTTAAAATCATTGTAAATATTATAAATATTTCTATTATTCGAAGAGGATGAAAAAAAACTACAAAATAACAATAATAGTTAATATCGTCTTCAATCCAAAACATTTAGAGTTCAAATTATATTTGAAAATTTAAAGAATAAAAATAAAATCATTTAAAATTCTTTTATGAGTGTTTACCTGATTGTACGTTTGTACAGAAATGAGAATTAGATATATAGAAAAATATATACATAAATATAGATATCAGATATTACAACCATATTAAAATGTTCTTTCTAATCGGAAAATACAGGAGAACTAAGATAGATATATTTACCAAATTATAAAATCGGGAAACTTAAATAAATAATGACAAGATTACGGTAAATAAAGGTTAATTTTGGTACTCGAACCTCAAGGGTAATAGAAGCTAGTTATTTTACGCCATTTTAAAAGCTGTTTGACAGTGTGAGATCGTATAAAATAGTGATATAATGCAAGAAGAAAGAAAAGAACTAATAGTCGTAACTACAGACACTCTCCATTGAAGGAAAAATATTTTAATATGAAAAGAGAAAGGGCGTACCTCTGAGCATTGTAATCTATGTATCTATGTATCTATCTAACTATCTATCTATCTATCTATCTATCTATCTATCTATCTATCTATCTATCTATCTATCTATCTATCTATACTCTATATATCTATATTTAAACTATATGGATAATAGATATATATATATAGTATATATAATAATATATATATATATATATATAGTATATATATATATATATTTATATATATAAATGCTTTATTATATTACTAAAATTAATATTTAGTCATAAATATCTTAAGACTACGTATCATAATCAACCAGAGGCATATGTACTTATATATATATTATAGCTATATATAGATATATTATCTATCTAGCTATCCTATCTATCTAATCGATCTATACACTTATCTATATATAATAAAATATTTTAATTATAAATTAAAATAAATTAATTAATTCTTTATAAAATATACTATAGTATACTATATATAATATACCTATATATATTAAATATATATAAGTATATATATATATAAATATATATATATAATATCTCGAGTATAGTAATATATAATACTATATATATATTAATACAGTATATATATATATACTTTTGTAATGATATATACTATATAGTATAATAATATAGCTATATATTATATAAAAAAGTATATATATATACGGCATATATATATACAATATATAATATATAATAGTAGTATATATATATATATAGATATATATATAATAAATCATATAATATAGGTATATAACTATATATATATATAATATATTATGTATCATTATAGTATATATATATATATATATATATAAATATACATGTATATATATAAGGGTATATAAATATAATATAATATATATATATATATATATATATATATATATACACTATAAGTATATATAAATCATTACTATACTATATATACTATACTATATAATACTATTTATTATATACTATATGCATTATATATATATAATATTCGTGTTTATATATACTATATATATACTATATATATATATATATATATATTAGTAGTAATAGTATATATAATTATATATACAGTATATATATATATATATATATACTAATATATATACGTATATATATATATATATATATAGTATATATAATAGTCCTTTATAAGTATAGTATATATATTAATCATATATATATATAGTATATATATATAATTATATATATAATATATAATATAATATATATATTATAATTAATATATATATATATATATATATATAATAATATATATATAGTATAATATATAGTATTATATATATACTATAAAAATACATGTAAATATATATATTAATAATATATATATATAACTATACTATATATATAACTATATATATATATAGTAATATATATACCTATATATATATATATATATATATATTTCAAAGGTACTGTAAGGGTTTAAAATAGACTAAATGACAATTATGCAATGATTAAATTAAAAAGAGATAAATAAAATATAATTGATTAGCTAAAGAAAGAGAAACGTAAAATAAATAGATAAGTAAGCTCTGTACACCTGTAGGAGTTAATGATAAGATAGAAAATGGAGGAAAAGATGGGAATGATTCTCATTGAAACGCAATATAGTTTTTACCGCAAATCCACTATTACTCGTGTACTCCGAACTTGTGTGAGCAGTAAATTTACAAAGGAATAAAATTATATACTTTAATTATATTATTATAATTATATTAATATTATCTTTATAATATTAATATCTATACTTATATTCATATTATAGTTCCATATTATAGATAAAATATATTATATATACTTATATTAATCTTATATTATATTATATTATATTATACTTATGATCTACAATTACTATTATATCTTATATTATAATTATACTTTTAATCTTGATAATTAATATTATATAATAAAATATATTATATTATATTATATTATATTATATTATATTATATTATATTATATTATATTATATTATATTATATTATATTATATTATATTATATTATATTGCAAATTTGAGCCTTATAAATGTTGATGTGGATGTGACTGATGAATTACATTATCACGCAATTATACATGTACGTGCATGCGCTTACCTGTAACTGTCTAGTTGTATATGAATATAAATGGAATTTTTAATAATAAAATTTCAATTTCACTTAATTAATTTTGCATCTTCTTTTACGGGATTTTTGCTTCGAGTTTCTTTTGTTTTGCGTTCGTGTTAATAAAGAATAAGAAAAGTTGTCTCATTGTTTTCTGACCTTAGCTTTTAATAAAGCAATATGAAGTAAAAAGTTTAGTCCTGGTAGTAGGGTTGAATTTTTGCTCTTAATTAATAATGATAATACTGTTTTTCCAATGTATACTCATGAACTTGTTTATATATAAACAGAAAATTAAAAAAGTCACTCCCATAATGGGAAAGCGATTTTTTTTCATTTTCTTTTTCGGTTTACCTTTTATTTTTAAATCATTTAATTTTACAAAAGAAAGAAAAAAAGAAGAAAAATTCATTTTATTTGAGCTGGTTATTAAGAATTTATTTGGTTTTCATTAATGATTGCTAGAGAGAAAATTATTCGTTTAAAAAAAAAATTATAAAAATCTTTTCAAATTACTAACCATTAACCTTCTTTATTGATATTAAGAGTTAAAACGAACGATTATATTATATTTTCTGATGAAGCTTAAGGGTCGAACAAATAAAAAATATGACACCTTTAGCATAAACATTATATAATATTATACCTATAATATAATAAGTATATATATACTATATTATACTATAATATATATATATATATATATAATATATATACTATATATAATTATAATATATACTATATATAC
>JABUQX010113183.1:17500-20851 GCA_015478945.1 Trachelipus rathkii
ACCATTTAGGGAGTTCAATAATGACAGATAGAAAAAGGAGGAAGAACTTTAAAGTGATCTCCGTTAATAACTCCAAAAAGTTCTCTTTGCCCACAATCACATTACATGTTGTACTCGAAACTTGTTGAGCAGTAATTAAAACTAGGAAAAAATGTATAAATATTAACTATTATATTCATATTTACTTTATATTATATTGATAGTCAATAGTTACTGTTTAAGTGAGTTATAACGAAGTCTATAGTATTATTGAGTTATTATAATTATATTGATATTAATATTTATTATAGTTTTTATATATCTTTTTTTTTATATATCTTATATTATATTTATCATTATATTTAATAAGCTTAATTATATTATATTAATATTATATTATATTATATTATACCTTATAATTATTGATTTATAATTAATATATTTTACAAATTTAATTTAGTGTTTATATTATATTATAACTTATTTATATTATAATTATCATTGATATTAGTACCTTATATTATATCTATAATTATAGCTTATATTCATATTACTACTTATGAGTTACATATCTATATTTACTATTTTATCAGTTAACAAATCTTAGCACCTATTCAGAAAATGTTGAACTCATCGTGAGTGTGACTGATATAGTACATAATCCAAGGCAATTCAATAATCATATATGTGCTAGCGCATTTCCTCGTACACGCCGGTAGTTGTGAATACATATATCATTTTTTAATAAATGCACACAGGATGTTGATCGTATGAAGATATAAATGGAATTTTTAATAATAAAATTCTCAATTTCTCGCTTAATTGAAATTTTGCCATCTTTCTTGTACTCGAAAGTTTACATCAAAAGAATTCTGCTGTTAGGTGATAAATGTTAAAATGAAGAAGATGAAAAGTTGCCTCATTGTTTTCTGCCCTGTAGGCATTTTTAACTTAAGAAAATTGATGCATTAAAAAAGTTTAGTCAATCGGTAGTTTAGCACGCGTTGAATTTCGCTTGCTCTTTATTAAATAATGATTAAGCTGTTGTTTACCAAATGATATATCCTGCATGAACTTGTTATTAATATAGTAAACAGAAAAATTAAAAAAGACTCACTGCAACATTAATGCCGAGCAACAAGTCGGATTTTTTGTTTCCATTTTCTTTATTCGGTTTTAACCTTTTATTCTTTAAATCATGTTAATATTTACAAAAAGAATCGAAGAAAAAACAGAAGAAAAATTCATTTTATTCGTCGAGCTGGTTGACTTAATGAAATTTATGTTGGTTTTACATTAATGAATTGTGCTAGACGAGAAAGAGTTATTCGCTTCCTAAAACAAAAAATTATAAAATCAAACTTACCTAACCATTAACCTCTCTTTAATTGATATCTAATGGTTTATAAAACGAACGATTAGTTATTATAATTGTCTGAGGTGGAAGCACTTAACGGGTCGAACAAATAAACAAATAGTGGACACCTATATAGTGATACCGAGTACCTACATATGTAGAGGTTACTATATTATTATGTACATATACCGGTTACATACCTAGTAGTATATAATAGTTAGAGGTACGTCTAATTATACTATATTACTATATTATATTATAAGCGGATGTATAGTATATATATATACTAACTAGTATACGTACTCATATATTAGTAATATAGTCTTATCGTATACTATGAAGAGTATATATTCATATATATAGTATGGGTAGTATACTATATAACCATATGCTGATATATATACTATATAGGTATCTATATATATATACTATATATATTGATATATATATATACATAAATATTAAAGTAATATATATATATAATACTATATAACATATATATATAATATAGTATATATATATAAGTATAGTTAATATTATAATATTATATATATTACATATATACTATATATATATCATATATACTATAGTGGGTGTACTATATATATATATATAATACTATATATATTATATATATAATATAAATATATTATATATATATAAGTATAGTATATATATATATATAATATAATATATATATATATATATAACATGCATACAATATATATAAATATATATATATAATATATATATATTATATATATATTATATTATATATATACTATATATATATAATATATATATATAATATACTAGTATAATATACTACTATATAAATATATTCACCTATATATATAGCTTATAGTCAGTGTGTGCAGAAGCGAGTCATACATATATATATAGCTATTCTTTCCTATAAATTACTGCGTTAATAGTAATCACTCTGGTATCGAGCACATATCAATTATTATATATATATCACAGGCGTAGTATACATTAGTGTCGAGATACTGAGGACTATATATATCATATATATATATATACTATATAATAATCATATATATTTCAACATATATATAACAATAATAGTATATATGATATATCATATATATATATATATAGTAACGTAATATTATGTTATATATATGTATAGCGTATAATATACTATATAAATAATATATTATATATATAATATACGATATATATATATATATCAATATATAATATATATATATATATAATATATACTAATATATATATATATACTATATATATCATACTATATAATATATATATATCATCTATAATATATATATAATAATACGTACTAATATATATATCATATACTCAGTATATACTATATATGGATAATTACCTCGTTATATACTAGTACTATATATAGTATATTGTGTATCTGAAGGTGTAGGTGCGTGCGTGTAAGTGTGCAAGCGAGCTTTGAAAATTTCTGATAAATATTGAATAGTTTTCCTGTATGTCTAGCATATTTTAAGTTAGCGAAATAGACATTTATATATGAGGGAAAGGACATATTGTGAATTCCAAACACATTAAAGGTAAGCTCCTTATAAATTGCTTAATAAATATATAAAAGTTTTGCTTGTTTTACAAGGGAATGAAATAGAATTATTAAATTGGAGATCAAAATAGTACAAAGTTAAGTAAAATTTGGAATAAAAGATAGCTTGTTTTTAATATTTTTTGAGCTTCACGTGTATTTATTTTTCAATTTATAAAATGCAATATAAAAAATTCATGAAAAAATGTAAGGCTTAATATGTTGTGCCAAGTGCCATGCTTAATAATTGGTATTATATATGAATTTGGCACTGATAGGTAATGAATTA
The DNA here is from genome assembly GCA_015478945.1 of Trachelipus rathkii. Taxonomy (NCBI): domain Eukaryota; kingdom Metazoa; phylum Arthropoda; class Malacostraca; order Isopoda; family Trachelipodidae; genus Trachelipus; species Trachelipus rathkii. Next base: position 20,702 of record JABUQX010113183.1, read on the forward strand.
TTTTAACATAATATTCAGAACTTTTGTTTGCTTTTTAAGATCATTTAAAATGAAATTCTTAAAATGGTGCAGAGTATTATTATATTGATTAAGTAAAAATTAAATTCTGTTTATTGCCAATCTAGTAAATATATAGAACAATAAATAAAA
>JABUQX010113184.1:5000-7500 GCA_015478945.1 Trachelipus rathkii
GAGAGAGAGAGAGAGAGAGAGAGAGAGAGAGAGAGAGAGAGTCCCAATCCCAATTAATCTAAGAAAATTAAGCAATGAAAGATAGTTATGGATATTATTGGACACGTAAAGCAATTATACCTAGCACACAATCAATAATAAGAAAAAAATACACACGGGTCTGCACACCTACACATACGACGTGTGTTCAAATTAATGTTACCAGCAGACACATATACACACACGCACACCCTCACACGTTGCATTTCGGCAAAGTCATTATTAGCCTACGATATAATTAACATGAACCAAAAAATATTCATGTCATGTAGACTCTTGTGTGTACAAAAGAAATACGTGCACACACAACCGCACATACAGGGGCATACACGGACGCACGAGCGCAGGCACAGAAGAAGAAGAAGAAGAAGAAGAAGAAGAAGAAGAAGAAGAAGAAGAAGAAGAAGAAGAAGAAGAAGAAGAAGAAGAAGAAGAAGAAGAAGAAGAAGAAGAAGAAGAAGAAGAAAAGAAGAAGAAGAAGAAGAAAAAGAAGAAGAAAAAGAAAAAAAAAAAAAAGAAAAAGAAAAAGAAGAAAAAGAAGAAAAAGAAGAAAAAGAAGAAAAAGAAGAAAAAGAAGAAAAAGAAGAAAAAGAAGAAAAAGAAGAAGAAGAAGAAGAAGAAGAAGAAGAAGAAGAAGAAGAAGAAGAAGAAGAAGAAGAAGAAGAAGAAGAAGAAGAAGAAAGAAAGAAGAAGAGAGAAGAAGAAGAAAAAGAAAGGAAAGAAGAGAAGAAGAAGAAGAAGAAGAAGAAGAAGAAGAAGAAGAAGAAGAAGAAGAAGAAGAAATCCGGAAAGATTTATAAAAGTAGAATTTGAAACATAAATTACAAAAGCTGTTCGTTCCAATTCATTCCAATATAGGAATTGGAATCCAATTAGTTTTTGCAGTCTTTGAGAAATGGACGGAAGAAGCGACGACGAAAGAAGCAATTCTGCCATTTTCACTTCCAGGAAAACAAGTGATTAGTTAAATAAAAATGTTGCAAAAAATATAAATAAAAAATAGCATAAGTAAATAAAAAAAAAAATAAAAAAACATAAAAAACATAAATAAAACATATACTTATTAAATAGATAATTGTATAAGTAAATGTGAAAACGTATAATATAGAGATAAAAAGAGAAAGGAATAAAAAAATAGAAGCTTACAAATAAAGTTATTGAGGAGGGAAGGGGGGAGGTGGCAAAAAATTATCAAAGATTTTGGTTACAGTTACATACTCCTTAATTTATGATGAGAAACTATCGATAGATTCCATAGTATCGCTATAAAAAATATCGATATTTCCGATATATATTATAGTATATTATATAATATTATACTATATTATATATACTATATATATAATATATATAGTATACTATAGTATATATATATATATATATATATATATATATAATATTATATATATATAAATATATATTATTATATATATATATAGTATATATATATATAGCTATATATAATATATATATTATATCATATATATGTATACTAAAATAGCCGGTACCGCGTCCTTGGCCGAATTGCAAATATTTATTTATTCAGTTTACCCGACTGTCGATGTCTAACCAGAAAAAAAGAAACACACAACGATACAATAATAAATCAATAATAATAATAATAATAATAATAATAATTAATATAATATATAATCTAATAATAACTAATAATAATTAAATAATATAATAATATAATACTAATCAACATATTGAATTCATTATGTACATTAAAGTAAAGTTTGAACTGCTATTACATTCATATATTAAAAAAAAATAATACGTAATATAAATAATAATAATAATAATAATAATAATAATAGATAATAAATAATACATTAATAATAATAATGAATAAATAATGTGGTGGAATTTCACAGTCCATCTTTTCAATTATTCTTTAGCGACCGATAACGTTTCTTCTAAAAGCAAAATGGAAATGCTGTCCGCCAGGCCAATATCTAGTTTTTTCCGAGCTCAACTTGTCAAAAAGCTAATAATAATAAATAAATAGGTGAATAATAAGTATAAATAAAAAAAAAAATTTGAAGAAGCGATTACGATATATATATATATATATATATATATATATATATATATATATATATATAAGTATATATTTAAAAAAAAATATTTTAAATTCCTGTTTGGAAAACCTTATATAATATATATATATTATATTATATATATATATATATATATTATACTAGTATCTATATTCTACATATTAATAGTAAACTTTTGTCCAAAATAAAGTTTAGTTAAAAGTCAAAAGTTTTCACTTCCTTAATGGTTACCTTCACCTATATATATATATTATAATATATATATACTGGTAACTATGGGCTAGTATGGCCCAGTTTAAAGGCCGACATGCCCCGATACACCGCCAATGAAAGAGTGCAAGTTAAAAATGGTTGATTAAATAGATAAAGGGAGAATGTTCCAGGCTTTACCAGTGAAG
>JABUQX010113184.1:15000-27500 GCA_015478945.1 Trachelipus rathkii
ACACAAATTATAATAATGACTTACTGAATGAAAACGACGAAAACTGTTTTAAAAGCGGCGGATGAGTTCGTTCTTTCCGTTTCTTCAACATTTTTCTCCTCATCTACTTCTTTCCTCTCATCTACTTCAACCAACGTTTCAAATTCATCCATAATTGGCGGCCAATAAATAAATAAAACTCTTTATCAATCACGAAATTAAATTCCTTATTACACCAAAATAATATTAACCGGAACGTACTGAAACCCCTTCCTGGTGATATATAACTGACGTCTTCTTCAACACTTAATTATTATTATAATTAAAAAAAATACTAATTTCTTTTTTCGTTCCTAAACTTCAAAAGTACGATGACCGGACGTCGCGTCGTCGTCAATCGCAAAATCATGTCAAGAAAAATATTTCTGATCTCTCACACAATATAGAAATCTTGCACTCAGCCTTCAACCGTTTCACACGCTCTCACAATTATACAATTATACTTCATTGGAAAATATTAAATAAATATTTGTGATTTTATTTATATATATATATATATATATATATATATATATATTGTATAGTATATGTTTATCTATGTATATATATATTTTTATATATATATATATATATATATATATATATATATATATATATATATATATATATATATATATATATATATATATATATATATATATATATATATGGTAGCTTCAGTGGACTAAAGCTGACCTTTATTCGCTTCTAAAGAACAGGATTCCCTCTCAGTATGGGTTCGAGTTCTAGTTCGGCCACGTGAACGGACACAAAAAATTTGTCGTTAGTAGGAGATTTTCTGCAATATTTAATTGCAGTTTACGGCATAGTGTATTACACTAATCTCAATACCCACACATCACTAAAATCATAGCCAACACAAACAACAGAACAATCTATTATAACAAAATCTCTCTCTCTCTCTCTCTCTCTCTCTCTCTCTCTCTCTCAATTTCTTTCGAAACCACTTCCACGGTGGCTAGAATTTCCAAATGCGTTGAACTTCAGCGCAGGTCGGTAAATCGAAGCCTAGATAACCTTTTGAATTAAATTTCGTACCTCTGGCGAAAACCCGGTATTAAACAACCCAAATTCACACAATTTACCCTGGCGAAAACCCTAGTTAGTATTTAATGAACCTCAAATTCACACAATTTACCCTGGCGAAAAACCCTAGCGGAGTATTTTAATGAACCCTCACATGAACACAATTTCCCCTGGGATGAAACCCTAGCGGTATTTAATGAATCCTCAAATTACACTACTTTAATCCATATGGAATATTTTAGAGGTATTAACAACCCCAAATTCACCATATCTTTATTTTTTTATTTTGTAGATTAAATCAATTATTTAACTTTATACTCTTAATCCCTGAAATAAAAAAGGTACTCAATTGCAATGAAGCCTACCATGATACATTTAATTATAAAAATGATTAATTAAGTATGTGTTGATTCTCCTAGCGATTTTATATATATATATATATATATATATATATATATATATATATATATATATATATATATATATATATATATATATATATATATATATATATATATATATATATATATATATATATATATATATATATATATATATATATATATCAGAGGTGGGCACTTCCGCTCTTTAGTCCGCTAGTCCGCTCCGAGCGGACTACCAGAATAGGTGCGGACTAGCGGAGGTGCGGAGTCGTCAGGAAATTAGCGGACTTGCACGTGCGGATCAAAAAAAGTTTCCGCTCTTTTGTTCCGCACCTTTTTGAAAAATGAAAGTATAGTTTACTTATTAAGAATTCTTATTGGTTATAATAAAGAAATATAATTTTTATTTTAAGTTTATAACTAATTATACTTTTAGTCTAAGACATTGTTTTTTAATAATTAAACTTCCAAAACCAATCTCAACCTCCTTAATGGTACCATATATAATAAATAACATTTAAATTGATTTTATAGACTGAATAGCTATTACCCTCATCTATAACTTTAATTAATTATATTATTACTATAATAACTAGGCAATATCTAAATCAATTCTGTGTAAAACCCAAATATATATATATATATATATATATATATATATATATATATATATATATATATATATATATATATATATATATATTATATATTATATATATATATATTATATGTGTATAAAACAAATATATATATATATATATATATATATATATATATATATATATCTACCGAACTGATACGTGGCATTAGCATCAGACTCTGCAGGCAGTAGTAGGAGGGGACCTGGACTAACAATTTACCCCATCTACCTTTGACCTTTTTAACCCTTTTTTACCCCACCTCTAAAATTTGGGCAAACTGTATTTTTGAGCCCAAATTTTTACCTGACCTGACCTGGGCCTTTGACCTTTTGGGCCTTACCTTTGGGGCTTTACCTTTTGGGACTCTTACCTTTTTTCGACCAACCCTTCCGTCTTCCGTCAATTTTGGCCCACTGTATTTTTTTGAGAACCCCAATTCTTTGAGAACCCTACTTTTAGAACCCCAATTTTTTGGCAACCCCACTTTTTGGCAACCCTAATTTTTAGCACCCTTTCGAAGAAAGGGTGCGCCAAACGGTTGTTGCGTCAGCAACCGTTGTACGTATTACCCCCTATTTTACGCCCCCTAATTTTTCGCCGTGGGTCATTTTTGCCCACGGTAATTTTTGGATACCCTTTGGTCTTTTTTGATGTCGTTACCTTGTTTGACCATGATATTTCATCCCCCTTGGTCTTCCATGGGTCAATTTTGGCCCACGGTAATTTTTAGGTTACCTGTCCCAGCGGGTCACCCCCACCCTAATTTTTTCGACCAACCCTTGGTCTTCCATGGGTCATTTTTGCCCACGGTAATTTTCGACCAACCCTTTGGTATTCCATGGTCATTTTTGCCAACGGTAATTTTCAACCAACTCCTTATATTCCATGGGTCAATTCTTGACCCACGGTAATTTTGTCCTCCTTGTAATTGTTCTTTTTGATGTCTTAACTTTGTTTGACCATGATATTTCAGCCTTTGACCTTAAGTTTTTTACATACCATGGGTCAATTTAACCACGCTAACTTGATGGCTTACGTTTCCTAATCAACGTAAAGTAGGGGCAATAGATGTTCTATTAGTTCTATGAGTATTCTATGAGCGCCAGGTGAGTTCAGGTGAGCCAAGTGAGTGCCAACATGCCAATGAGTGCCAAGAGTGCCAATGAGTGCCAAGTGAGTGCCACATAGTGCCAAGTGAGTGCCACATAGTGCCAACTGAGTGCCACTTTTTTCAAGCCTTTTCTAGCCTCCCCTGAGCCTAGAATAGCCCTAATATGGGTGTCTACCCCTAGGTTATAAGGTATGAGGATTCGATTGGTGTATATTACAAGTTGCTAGGATGCTTCCTACTATGAGTTAGTATTTTTCTACCACTTATAGCCTATATATATATATATATATATATATATATATATATATATATATATATATATATATATATATATATATATATATATATCACTATGACACTTATACACACACACTCACTGACACTTATAAACACTAGGACACTTATAAGCACTTACACTTGCCATAGGCACTTACATTAAACCATAGACACTTACATTAAACCATATACACTTACATTCACACCATCACACAGATACACTTACACTTACACTCACACACTCGATATTTTGATGCCTCAACTTTAATGCCTCAACTTTGATGCCTCAACTTTGATGCCTCAACTTTGATGCCTCAGCATTAATGCCTCAACTTTGATGCCTCAACTTTGAAGGTTCATCTTTGATGACTCATCTTTGATGACGTCATCTTTGATACCATCTATATTGATGATTCATCTTTGATGAAATCATCTTTGATGGCTCATCTCTACCCTACATTAAAGAACAGAGTTAATATTAATGTCTTCCCCCTAGTTCATAAGCTATCCACCAGGGCGCCGCATGCGCCCTCCGCGTGAAGATCCACGAACCCGCACCCGCAGGTGCGACCCGCCGCGTTCCCGCCCGCCGCGAGCGCCCGCAGGCGCAATATTTCCGCGTACCCGCCCGCCGCGAGCGCCCGCAGGCGCAATATTTCCGCGTATCCGCCGCCGCGTGCGTCCGCAGACGCAATATTCCTGCGGGAATGAAAAATATATATAATATGAGTCATTCATTTTTATTTCATACTTAAACATTTCAAAGAATTTCTTTTCAAATATACTATGAGTCATTCATTTTTATTTCATACTTAAACATTTTTATTAAAAACATTTTCGTGAACATAAAACTGTAACTCATTACAGACCTATTATTTAACACATATATTTATTAACATTATTTTTACTTAATACTTTTTAATTTATAAATTTTTAAAAATTGTATGTAAGAAGAAAAAACCAGAGTGTCTGATATATAAACATTTTATTTTACTACAATTGTACGAAATTTTACTAAAAACATTAACATTACATACCTTAAAGCAGTAAATCAGTAAATCAATAGAGGTGTTACCTAACACCTAGGGGGGATTAGTATGCTTTTGTTTTACTGTTTTACTGCTTTAACTCATGTTTTACTGCTTTAACTTTCTGCTTTACTGCTTTAACTTTCTGCTTTACTGCTTTAACTTTCTGCTTTACTGCTTTAACTTTCTGCTTTACTGCTTTAACTCATATGTTTTACTGCTTTAACTCACATTTTTACTGTTTTAACTCACAGCCTACTGCTTTAACTCATATATTTATTAACATTAAGATATCTTTAAAGCAGTAAAACAGTAAATCAATAGAGGTGTTATTACCTAACACCTAGGGATTAGTGCTTCTTTGTTTTACTGTTTTAATGTTTTTAACCATCTACTAGACTGCTTCCAACCTCCCAGCTCCCACCGCCTTTAACCATCCGCCTTTAATCGCCTTAACCTCCGCTCACTTAGCGACTCAACCATCTCATGTTGGCCGCCTTTAACCTCTGTTCACCGCCTTTAACCCGTCATACGACAACACTATGCCTTCTCATCTTCTGTCTCAATACTCTTTATCTATCCTCTTCATCCTCTCTTTATCTTCTACTCCCTTTAATATCTTTACTCCTTACTATTATCTTATCTTTAGTTTTAACACTATCTCTTTATTTTTATTTCTCTCTATCCTTTCTCTATCTTAATTTCATTATCTTTAATTTTCTACTATTATTCCATCTTGTCTTGTACATTCTATTTCTTTTATCTCTTTATTTTTCATCTTTATCTTTACTATCTCTACCTTTAATAATATCTTCATTCTTGTCTTTTTTTTTAACAATTCCTTTATTTTTATTCTTTTATTCTTTTTATTTTTTATTTCATATTTACTTTAATATTATTTCATTTTTTATTATTTTTATTATTATACTTAGTGTTATTTACCATGCCTATTAGTTATTATTATTTAGAACACACACACACACAAGCCAATACACACACTTACATTCCTTATACACACATTCGTGACACTTACACACATTCACTATGCCACTTACATTTTACCCATTTAGACACCATTTACACCCTATACACACATACACTTACACTCACACACAGATTTAGTTACACACGCTGATTTACTTACACTCACACACAGATTTACATCAATACAATATCAGTCAACAGATTTACTCTACACATCACAGATTTTACTATACACTCACTTAGAATTACTTTACACTCACACACAGATTTACTTATACACACATACAGATTTACTTACACACACAGATTTACTTACACACACAGATTTACTTACAGTCACACACAGATTTACTTACACACACACACACACACACACACACACACACACACACACACACACACACACACACACACACACCCACGCACACTCACTTATACATATAACGTATAATTTATTAAAACATTTTATGTTTTAATTAAACACGTACATTTATATTACTCATTCAAATATAACTAAAATTATTTCAAAGTTTCCTAAAACTTCTATAATAAATCAATCATTATCTTTGAACAAAGAATTTATTATTAACTGTTAATACTTTTTGTTTATAAATTTTATAACTATCAAGTTTTAAAATAACTTTTACTAAAATTTTATGAAATTTTATTAAAAACATATATTTTACGTACCTTAAAGCAATAAATCAGAAAATCAGTAAAGTCAGCCCCTAGCACCCCTCTACACCAAGCTATGCCACGTTTTGTTCTTTTGACTTACTGCTTTACATCATCTTTAGCGATGTAATAAGTATAAAATAACAAAATAAGTTCTTCTCTGCTAACATAACATGTATTTTATTAAAATCATTCTAAGTTTTTATTTAAAAATAACAATTATTCACTTACATTTATATTATTCACTCGATGTTAACTAAAAATATTTCAAAGTTTTTTAAATAATTTGGATTTTCTTTATTATTATCTATGTACATTGACAATCCAACACGAGAAAACACAACAACCCGCACTCGTTACAGATACGAAACTGACCTCTCTCTGTAAAATGGGTTGAAATAACTACTTTAGCCCTAAATTTAGGATAATCCGTTTTGTACCCCGGGGCGATTTAGGCCTAATACCAGGTCAAAATATATTTCAAACTGACCTTTTTCTGTAAAATGTGGTGCAATAACTACGTTAGGCCTAAATTTAGGCCTAAATTTAGGATAAACCTTTTTGTATCACAGGCGGATTTAAGCCTAATACCAGGTCAAAAGGTAATTCCAGTATAGACAAGAATCGAGAATCAATGTTATTATTATTTTTATAAATATATTTCAAACTGAAACATGCTGGATCGGTAAGATCCTTTGATCAGGTAAGAAGGAAATGTTTACCTTTCTTGTGAGTGGACGGAGTAATCCTTATCTCTATATGACCTCGTATGTGATTGGTCGAGAATTATTTTATCGCTTTTTGGTTTTAAGGTATGAAAAAACATGTTTTTTCATATCCTGAGCCTTACCTCTGATTGGATGAAAATTATATTTGAGCAGGTGGATGTTTTAGACCCAAACTCATTTTAAAATCATACTCGTTTTGGCTCTTAAGCGGTGCACAAGTTCTCTGGTTTGTAATAAAAGTGCTCTATTTTCACTAAGTGTATATCATGATTCACCTTAACATGTATACCTCAATACAAGACATTGTCCAGTGGGAAATCAAGATCCCAGGAAGTAGGGTTTCATTCTTATATAAAAGAAAACCCGATGGATTTGAATTTTTCAAGTGTACCAATCACCCTGTTATAATACCAAGCGTATTTTCATGAGTCCAGATGAATTACTTTGTATATGTAATCACACTGAAGAGTGGCTTACAGAATACTTTAAACCAAGTTCAGCTTTAAATTGGACCGAAACAGTTATTAGCCTGTGCGAAGAAACCAGCGATAAGCAACTTACTCTAGCATTTTATAAACATCAAAACATAATCAGCTTGGAAGTTAGATTATGGGTGAGAAATAATGAAACAACCGTATTTGAACCTACATCATTTGGATTCTACATTTCAGGCCTAGCGCAGATGAAATATATGCTAGAGGTACGTAAGCGCATGTTAATACAGCTGAAGAAGACATATGTGTTATCTAATTACGTAACCGTAATTCATTACATGTTATACCAAGAATACTACGCATTTAAGAAAACCCTGATCGATGATCCTACGCGCATCATCGATCGCTTCATAAGTTCTATAGACGTACAAAAATTCATTTATCTACTTAGAAAACAATGGCAAGAATGTATTTATGCAGGTGACCCAGAATGTAAATATACTATGATATCTGAGCGGGAACTTTTTACGTATGTGTTAACTGAAGGTATTACTGAGACACGAAACTATATCATCGATAATGATATAAATGATTGGCATATTTGCAAAGATTTAAAGAATTTTAATATAAAATAGGCGAAAACATCATGTGGAAGTGTAATATATAATAATATTCCTGTATTATATTTAATGTTAACCTTATATATAAACCATTGTAAATATATTTAACACGTTTGTATATATTTAATGTTATCCTTATATATATATATATATATTAATATATATATATATATATATATATATATATATATATATATATATATATATATATATATATATATATATATATATATATATATAAATTACTGTAAGATAATGATTATTAAATTTCTAATTATATAGTAAAGTTTTTATTATCCTTATTTTTACTTTCTTAAATAAATATTTACATGTATGTTAAGAGTTTAAATAAACGAAACTTGGGCTCAGGATATGAAAAAACATGCTTTTTCATACCTTAAAACCAAAAAGCGATAAAATAATTCTCGACCAATCACATACGAGGTCATATAGAGATAAGGATTACTCCGTCCACTCACAAGAAAGGTAAACATTTCCTTCTTACCTGATCAAAGGATCTTACCGATCCAGCATGTTTCAGTTTGAAATATATTTATAAAATAATAACATTGATTCTCGATTCTTGTATATACTGGAATTACCTTTTGACCTGGTATTAGGCTTAAATCCGCCTGTGATACAAAAAGGTTTATCCTAAATTTAGGCCTAAATTTAGGCCTAACGTAGTTATTGCACCACATTTACAGAAAAAGGTCAGTTTGAAATATATTTTGACCTGGTATTAGGCCTAAATCGCCCCGGGGTACAAAACGGATTATCCTAAATTTAGGGCTAAAGTAGTTATTTCAACCCATTTTACAGAGAGAGGTCAGTTTCGTATCTGTAACGAGTGCGGGTTGTTGTGTTTTCTCGTGTTGGATTGTCAATGTACATAGATAATAATAATAAAGAAAATCCGAATTATTTAAAAAACTTTGAAATATTTTTAGTTAACATCGAGCGAATAATATAAATGTAAGTGAATAATTGTTATTTTTAAATAAAAACCTAGAATGATTTTAATAAAATACATGTTATGTTAGCAGAGAAGAACTTATTTTGTTATTTTTATACTTATTACATCGCTAAAGATGATGTAAAGCAGTAAGTCAATAGAACAAAACGTGGCATAGCTTGGTGTAGAGGGGTGCTAGGGGCTGACTTTACTGATTTTCTGATTTATTGCTTTAAGGTACGTAAAATATATGTTTTTAATAAAATTTCATAAAATTTTACTAAAAGTTATTTTAAAACTTGTTAGTTATAAAATTTATAAACAAAAAGTATTAACAGTTAATAATAAATTCTTTGTTCAAAGATAATGATTGATTTATTATAGAAGTTTTAAGAAACTTTGAAATAATTTTAGTTATATTTGAATGAGTAATATAAATGTTCGTGTTTAATTAAAACATAAAATGTTTTAATAAATTATACGTTATATGTGTAAGCAATTGTGTGTATTATTTTTATGTGTATTGTTCTTATTTGTGTGTGTGGTGTGTGTGTGTGTGTGTGTAAGTAAATCTGTGTGAGTGTAAGTAAATCTGTGTGTGTAAGTAAATCTGTGTGTGGTGTGTGTGTGTGTGTGTAAGTAAATCTGTGTGTGAGTGTAAGTAAATCTGTGTGAGTGTAAGTAAATCTGTGTGTGTGTGTAAGTAAATCTGTGTGTGTGTGTGTGGCAAATTGTGTGTGAGCAGCAAATCGGTGTGATGTAGCAAACCAAAGTAAATCTGTGTGTGTATGTGTCATAGTGTGTGTGTGTATAAGTGTCATAGTGAATGTGTGTATAAGTGTCATAGTGAATGTGTGTGTGTGTGTGTGTGTGTGTGTGTGTTCTAAATAATAATAACAATAGGCATGAAGTAAATAACACTAAGTATAATAATAAAATAATAAATAAAATAATAAAAAAAAAAATAATAAAAATAAAATAAAAAGAATAAAAAGAATAAAAATAAAAAGTATTAAAACAAAATAAAATAATAATAAAAGTAAAATAATAAAAATAAAAAAAAGAATAAAAGAATAAAAATAAAAAGTATTAAACAAAATAAAAAAATAATAAAAGTAAAATAATAAAATAAATAAAAAAAAAAAGAATAAAAATAAAAAGTATTAAAACAAAATAAAATAATAATAAAAGTAAAATAATAAAAATAAAATAAAAAGAATAAAAAGAATAAAAAAAAAGTATTAAAACAAAATAAAAGAAAACATAATGTTAATAAATATATGAGCTAAAGGTAAAGTGAAAGTTAAAGAGTTACATAGTTAAAGTAGAAAGCACGAGAGTTAAACAAAGCAGATAGTTAAAGCAGTAAAACAGAGTTAAAGCAGTAAAGTGATAGTTGTAAAGTTTGAAAATTAGTAAAACAAAAGATACAACTCTAGTGTTAGGTAATGTCACCTCTTATTATTTACTGATTTACTGTTTAAGGTATGAATTGTTAATAATGTTAAGAGTTGTTATGTAAAATATCATGGAGTTAAAAACAGTAAAGCTATGAGTTAAAATAAAGGCAGAAAGTTAAAATTGTAAAGTAGAAAGCAAGCAGGTAAAGCAAAGTTAAAGAAAGAGAAAGTTAAATAGTAAAGCAGAAAGTTAAACAGTAAAATGTAGAGTTAAAGTGAAAAACAGTAAACAAAAGAATACTATCCCCTTAGGTGTTAAAAACACCCCATTGATTTAATGATTTACTGCTTTAAGGTATGTAATGTTAATGTTTTTAGTAAAATTTCGTACAATTGTAGTAAAATAAAATGATTTTATATCAGACACTCTGAATTTTTTTCTTACACAATTTTTAAAATTTATAAATTAAAAAGTATTAAGTAAAAATAATGTTAATAAATATATGAAGTTAAATAATAGGTCTGTAATGAGTTACAGCTTTTATGTTCACGAAAATGTTTTAATAAAATGTTAAGTAAGGAAATAAAAATGAATGACTATATTTTTAATAAAAATGTTTAAGTATAAAATAAAAATGAATGACTCATATTATATATATTTTTCATTCCCGAAATATTGCGCCTGCGGACGCACGCGGCGGCGGATACGCGGAAATATTGCGCCTGCGGGCTCACGCGGCGCGGGCGGGAATATTGCGCCTGCGGGCGCCTGGCGGACGGGAATCGCAGGTGGCCTTACCTGGTGTGTCGTGGATTCACGAGGGCGGTAAGGTGCTCCGTATAGCTGGCGAATCAAAGACATTAATATTAACCTAAGCCCTTGAATGGGTAGAGATGAGCTTCTCAAAGATGATTTCATCAAAGATGAATCATCAAATAGATGGTATCAAAGATGTCGTCATCAAAGATGAGTCATCAAAGATGAACCTTCAGAAGTTGAGGCATCAATGCTGAGACATTAATGCTGAGGCATCAATGCTGAGGCATTAATGCTGAGGCATCAAAGTTGAGGCATTAAAGTTGAGGCATCAAAATATCGAGTGTGTGAGTGTAAGTGTAAGTGTATCTGTGTGATGGTGTGAATGTAAGTGTATATGGTTTAATGTAAGTGTCTATGGTTTAATGTAAGTGTCTATGGAGAGTGTAAGTGCTTATAAGGTCATAGTGAAATGTGTATATATTTCTTGAAATATATATATATATATATATATATATATATATATATACATATATATATATATATATATATATATATATATATATATATATATATATAGGCTATAAGTGGTAGAAAAATACTAACTCATAGTAGGAAGCATCCTAGCAACTTGTAATATACACCAATCGATTCCTCATACCTTATAACCTAGGAGTAGACACCATTATTAGCCGTGGCCTAGGGGAGGCTAGAGGTTAGGCTTGGCAAAAGTGGCACTCAGTTGGCACTATAACACTGAATGTGGTACCACTTGGCACCATTGGCACCTATTGCACCATTGGCACCTCACTTGGCACTCACCTGGCACTCACCTGGCACTCATAGAATACTCATAGAACACTAATAGGAAGATCCTAGCTACTTCTTACGTGGTGATTGGGAAACATCAAAGCTATCATACGTGGGTCAAATTGACCCATGGAAACATGTGGCAAGGTCAGGTTGCGAAATATCATGGTCAAACAAGGTTAAGACATCAAAGGGCTAAGTCCCTAAAGGAAGGAAAAATTACCGTGGGTCAAAATTGACCCATGAAGGACAAAAAATTAATTGAAAATTACCGTGGGCAAAAATGACCCATGGAATACCAAAGGGTTGGCTGAAAATTACCAGGGCAAAATGACCATGGAATACCAAAGTGGTTGGTCGAATTACCGGGCAAAAACACCCATGGAAGCCACCAAAGGGACCTAAAATTTCCAGGGCCAAATTGACCCATGGAAGACCAAAGGGTAGCCTAAAATTACCGTGGGCCAATTGACCCATGGAAGACCAAAGGGTTGGTCGAATATCAAGGTCAAACAAGGTAACGACATCAAAAGGGCTAAGCCCCTAAAGGAAGATCAAAAATTACCGTGGGCAAAAATTGCCCACGGTCGAAAAAATTAGGGGGCGTAAAATAGGGGGTAATACGTACAACGG
>JABUQX010113185.1:20000-23248 GCA_015478945.1 Trachelipus rathkii
AATTGTGGAAACCACAGACCTTCACACACTCACACTCACCACACACACACACACACACAAAACACACACACACACACACATCATATATATATATATATATATATATATATATATATATATATTATATATATATATAATTATATAATATATATATATATATATATATATTATATTTAATATTATATTATATATATATATATATATTATATTATATATATATATATATATATATATGTACAAACACAGTCGGACTGATTTGCCACGCGGGTGTAGGTTCACATCCTAATACGCGGCCTTTCCTAATGAGAGGAGCATGAGAAGAATGATTTTGTATGGTGATAACATATTCTGTTGCATCTTGTTGTGCTATGTTCGGTATCTCATTTTAGTGATAGATATTTTTGAGAATATATATTTTTTTAACAATTTTTTATATATAATAATAATCAATTTTTCGTACTATTTATATTATATATATGTATTATAGATTATAACTATAACAATAGCGTAATAGGTAATATACAAATTTATAATATCTATTATTACGGATAACTATTATAATTAGATGTATATATTATAATGAGTGATAGAATAAAATTTATATTACATATTTATAAAAAACCTAAAATATCATTTATAAGTTGACTTAATATATATAATAATATAATATATATATTATAAATTAATAATATAAATTATAATAATATATTATAATATAATATATATATAAATATTAAATATATTAATTATATATATAATAATATAATTAATATATAATATATTATATATTAAATAAATAAATAATTATATATATATAATATATATATATATTATATATATTATAAATATATATAAATAAATAATATATAATATATATAATAATTATATATATATATAATTTATATATAATTGACCATTAATAATTTTGAAATTAATTAAGTTAGATATTTTGAAAAGTAATTTGTTTAATGTAGCCATTCCGGATAGCCTTTAATACTTGTGTGTTTTAAACTCTTGATAAAATGCTTGTAGGATCAAATTCCAAGCTCCGTAATGATTAGCCCAAAGTCTTATAATGCTACCCAGTAATGGCGAGGGCATTAATAAGATACTAGGGCATTTAATACTTTTAATATGAAAACATCTCGATTATATTATATATATATATTGTGTTAATATTTGAATTTCTCTTACGTGGCATTTCTGATTTCAACTGAGAAATTATTCGAAAGCCTCGAGAAAATTAGTGATCCAATTAAAACATGTCTGGAAATATTTACCGTTGGATGTTTGCTTTGGTCTTCCCTTGACTTAAACCAAACACAATTCGCGGCGTTTTAAATATGGATAATTCGGTTATGGTTTTAGGTCCATTAAATGGTTGGATTCTGTTTTTATAATTTTTTTGTTTTACTTAACGTTTGTCAAAATGTTTTTAAGGAATTGCCTAGCACATAATATATTGGAATTACAATTTTTTTTGTTTGATAAAGAACAGAAAAAAGGACGAATATGGCAAATAGGGATCATTTTTTTTTTTTTTTTTTTTTTTTGCCTGAGACGATAGAAATAATGAATAAACGAATAAATTGTAGTAAAAATGGATTTTATTCTTTTTAAATTTTAATTAATAATTTAATAAATAGATATTACTTATATTACTAAATACTGAATGTATTCTAATATAACAAATAAAAAATTTGTACTATTTTCACAGGCTATAAAAAGTATTATTTGATTATATCAACAAATAATTTTAATATAAATTGTGGTTGAAAATAAAAAAAAAATCGATAATTTTCGTTGATTTGGCAAATATTTTAAAACTCATTCTTTGAATTTTACCCTCTTTTTGTTTAAACATTAATCGCTTATTTCTTTCCTTTCGTTTCAATTCTATATGCATCTCTCTCTCAATACGATATCTCTTCATTCTACTCTCTACTTACCTCTCTCTACTCTCATCTGCTCTCTCTAACTCTTCATTTCTCTCTCTCTCTCTCCTCTCTTACTCTACTTCTCTTCTTTCTCTCTCTTCTCTCCTATCTTCTCATACTCTATTCTACTCTTCTCATCTTCTCTCTTCTCTCATCTCTCCTCTCTACTCTCTACTCCTCTCTATCATCTGATCTCTGACTCAATATCTCTCTGCTTCTTTTCCATTTCCAATTAAAGGTATTAAATATATGGAAACTTTTTTTTATCCTCGTAGAGAATGAGTTTCCTCGTATTTCGTCTTTTTCTTTTTACTTACGAATTTGATTCTTTATAATTCGAAATGTCGTTATCGGCAATTAAAGTAATATTCTATCGGTTCCATATTTCTTGATTGAAATCATTCATACCTAATTATATAAATGTTGATCTAGAGGAGTCCAATAATCAGTACCTATACGAAATAACACAACTGCTTCTCCTCTCTCTCTCTCATCTCTCTGTTACCGCTTATTCATTAGAACTTCGTTAAAGAAGATAAATAGCAATAAATCAGGCATTTTAACTCTTTAATCGTGCATCGCTATGTTAGCACTATATATATAAGTATTATATATATGTTACTCAATACGTTAGTTAGTATATATATAGCTCATAAAACTCTAAAATATAGAAGGGATATATATATATATTTATATATATATATATATATATATAATATATAATAAGATAGAGTATATATGCAATATAAATGAGGTATAACTATATATATTATATATATATACCTAATATATGATTGAAACGAAATATTATCTGATATTATTTTATTCAGGGTTAATTTTGTTATATATATCTTACATCTTATATAAAAAATTTTATATAAAATAAAAAAATAAAAAACAAAAATAATCATATAGTCACTTTAAAATCGACTAACTTATAATGCATATCATTGAATATAATTAATTTAGTATAAATAAATCGATATTTAACATAGATTTACGTTCAGTGTATTATATAACTTATATGTTAACTTTCATACTTTTAATAATGAGACAATAATATCATATATATATATAATTTATATTAATTAATTATATATATATATATATTGAATATTAATATATATATATATATTAATATATAATATATAATATATATATATAATATAATAATATATATATTAATATATAATAATAAATTATAATATATTATAATATATAATATATATTATAATAAAACTTGCTAGATGTAAAGCAGCTGAATGATCGCACGTCCTCTGGTTCGGAACCATAACAACCTGTTATCACTTA
>JABUQX010113186.1:0-40172 GCA_015478945.1 Trachelipus rathkii
AAATTAAAACATAAATGAAATATATTGCCTGTTGTAAAATCCAAAGGAAACAGTTTATCTAAAAAATCAATAATAGAGAATATACCTATTCTTGGTAATATACAACGAAAAAGAATGAAATAAAAGACTAATATTGAAGATGGAACTGTTGATATTGTATTTGAACCTACTGAAAGTGAAACATTTGAATAAATGTAGGACATTCTTGCGTATTATTGAATAAAAAACAAAAGAAACATGTGATTACTCGAATTTAAGAAAATTGGATAAGAAATAACAGGATAGAAAGGAATTGAAAAAACTCATTCGGAGGGTAGATTGTGTCCTGCTGAAGGTTTTAAAACAATAAAGAATGCTAATTGAAAAACAAGAAATGAAGAAGATTTTTCTAATAATGTAATAAAGAATTTGAGAAATTGGTTGAGGAGAATTGTTATGTAAAAAATAATAAAATTAAAATCCCCATAAACCATGTAATAGCTTTCCATTAGTCAGAGGAAATTTTAATGAAATAATTCAAATTGATGTTGGTGAATTTGAGAATTAATAAATTTTTATGGTAGTAGATCTTGCAAGAAGATCTGCAAAGTGAGTATGGTTAAAAATAAAAACAAGTAAAGTAAATGTATAGAAATGTTAGATTTGAAAAGTGATTATATATTCTGAAGTCGCCATGCTACTTATTCGATCTATACAGGAGAGTATTTCAAAAAGAAGTATGAAACATTTACTACAAGAAATGAATATATAATTAATGAGTACACAGCAGAAACCCATGGGTAATGTATATGAAAAAGATAGTAGGATTATTCAAAAGGAATCATCATACAAATTAAAACAGAGTGCATGACATAGAAAAAGATAGTTTCAATGGCAATTTTTTGCTAAAAATGTACTAGCAATATTATTGGGGATATCCCCAATCCACACTTGTTTTCGAAAAATGTAGAATACCAAACAGTTAATAGTATCCAATATTTTATTTAAATTGGGTCCTTGAAAGCCAAATTTATTATGAGACAAATTAAACCATGCGTTATGAAGAACACATAGAGAATGAAAGTCAAGGAAAAATCAAACGTACCTTAAGAATTAAATTGAAAGATACACATTTCAAAAATGTAACTACAGGTAGATTTTTTTATAAAAGAAAACATTGATAAGGAATGGGAGAGCCAGCTAAATAATGTTGTAATGAAAAAACATCATATAAACATGGTGATACTATAGAGCTGTATCCAATAAGTTCATCTCAACTAGAATTCAAAGAAATAGATTAAATTAATAATAACCAAATAAATATTTAATGAATATAAAGAGAAGGAAATGTGATAATTAGATAAACTTAAATGAGCAAGTTAAAACAATAATAACCGTAATATGCAAAAAAAATTATTGGTGATAGAAAGTGAAAATTGAAAAAAAAGTCAAAAATGAATATCATGCATAACATACTATCAGATGAAGATGAATATATTGAAGAATCTGATCAAAACCATATCGAACCTGATAAGAACAATGAAATGAAACTTTAGAGAGCAATGAGTATATTAAATTTAATATGTTAATAGTAAAGACTGGCAAAGCAACAAAGAGTAAAAGTATTATAATTAATATAACATACCGCAATTTATAATACAGATAGTAATATATATATGTAAACTTGAAGAATTTGAAAAAATATCATGAACTGATATATTGGAAACTGAGAAATAACGAGAAAAGAATCATTAATACAAGTGAGGCGAAGTAGTATGAATAGTATAGGAAGATGAATAAGGAAAGAGGTAAAATCAAAGTGTATAATACTTCCAATGTCAAGAATTAAATCAAGCCAAAATGATAGAGAATAGAAAATGGAAGAAAATAAGTATTTGAAGATGTAACAGATAAAGGTGAAAATACAATTAATGTAAGATGGGTAAAGTCCAAAATTATTGCAAAATAATAAAAAAAAAAAAATTAAAGCTAGATTAGTAGCTAAAGGATCTGAATATAGAAGAAACAGTGAAAGAAAAAACAAATGCACCAACTGTTTCACCTGAAGCATTGAAAATTATATTAACCATAGCTCAGGAAAGAAATGGAAAATAAATGCTTATGGATATTTCAGCAGCCTTCTTACAAGGCAGATACAAAAACAAAAAGATATATAAAGTACCACCACCCGAATTTAATGATGGTAAAATTTTGGAGATTAATAAAACATATATGATTACCAGATTCTGCTATGATGTGTATTTGTCATTTGAAAAGCCCCAATTAATTAATAAAGGTCAAAACAAACAACATAGACAGCGTCACCTAGCTTCATCTGTCTTAAATCAAACATGTACTGAAACGTCTTATGATATGAATATCTCGTCTCTACATCGCTCTCGCTCGTACTTACTGTCACCATACTACACACATCAAATATATTGCACACAGTTACCATACATCATATCCTCTCCGAAATCTCCCAGATTACGTATAATATATTATGCAAGATAATATATTATAACTTTCGTCATATTACTACCAACATACTAGCACACCTATATCCTTTCGTGAGCATCCGCCTGAAACATATAATCTCTAAATACAAAAGAAAATAGAAAACTTTATAAAAAAGAAGTAAAGTTTACAAACAATTAATAGGAAAGTTAAATTGGATGGCAAGTAATAGAAAACCAGACTTTATCTTTATAAGTAGTTTAATAATGAGCAAGAGAAAAAGAACTGAGTATCATAGATTATATATATATAAATTTAAGATTAACAAAAAATACAGAAATGAATTAAATATATACAAAATATAATAATGTATACAAAAAGGTTAATATAACATATTGTGATTCATCATTTGCTAATATAGAAGGAGATAAAACAAAACACAACTAGGATGTATAATTTTTGCTGTGATAAGAAAAGGAAAAATTTGTATTACCCAACTTATAATGTGGAAATTCAACAAAATCGAAGAAAAGTAATTCAATTAGTATACAAAGCAAGGAAGCTAAATATGTTTACTTGAGGTATAGAACAATTATTATATATACAAAAATGTGGGAAGATTTTAACAAAATATACTATACATTCTAAGAACAGATAGTAAAACACAGTAGATACACTAATATCAGAAAGACAATCAAAAATAAAAGTATGTAGAATTTATAATATCAGTGCTAAGAGAATATTTAAATAATCAAAAATAAACAAAAACAGACAAAAATGGGTGAACAGTAATGATCAATTTGCTGATATATTCACCAAAGAATTACAATAAGCAAATTGAAAAATGTAATCTCTAGAGATAAATAGAATGAAAATAAAAACTACAGTAAAAGAACTTCTTCAAAATGATATGATGTAAAAAAACAAAATTTGAAAAGGTGAGAGGCGGAAGAATGATAAATTTGTTAATCATTTTAAAGCTATTTCAGAAAAAGAGATATATAAAACATTTATATTTAATATATATTTAAGTAATTTATATTGATTATTTAAAATAAGAATAAAAAGGAATTAAAATATAAAAATTAAAAATAAATATTATGAAGAAAAATAAAAAATTAATGAATTAGAATCAAAGATATAACTAAGAAAAGGAAAAAAAACCTAGAATAAGTAGCATAAGAAAAATATGAAACATTAATATGTTATGTAAATAACAAAGAAGAAATAAAACGAAAGAAGAAAACTATTAGAAAAATACCAAATGAAAAATAACAAGATTTAATTAAAAAACGTGAACCTATATTATTTACTTTTTAAACATTAATATATATATATATAATACTATATATAGATAATATACTATATATATATATATATACTATATATATATATATATAATATAATATATAATATATTATATATATATATATATATATATAATATATTATTATATAATAATAATATATTTATTATATATATATATAGGCCAGCATCCCGAATAGTTCAGGCATGTAAATAGAGAAAACTATTAACATCATACAGGAAAAAATAATCATTTTTGATTTCAGGATGTAATTTCATCGAGAACTCTAAAAAAATATTTATTCAATATTTATAATAACTTCTTAAATGTTAGTAAAAATCTTAGACTTAAATAGTGCACGCTCTAATTGACCTTGAAATCTGCAGTAGTCTCGAGAGCAAAAAGTTGCCAAATCGTTTTTTGGAGAAATATTATTTTTTCTTTTGATACCTCCAGGGGGTTCGAGCCGACGAGGGACAAGTTGGACAAGTCCCCCGTCGTCCCCCGGTAGCCGAGAAACCCCGACTCTATCCATCGTCTTGTTTACCCGGGGATTCGTCCGTTTAAAAAAAAAATTCAATATTTGGCACCTTTGCCTCCTCAGTCGGAGTAAGCGGCGATCTTCAAATTGTCAAAAAATACTGGTTAATATTTTCAACGTATTTAACAAATTTAATTTTTAAAAAGCCGTTATTTTTTTTTACTTTTTTTTTTTAATTTCCGCGTTAAAAATGTCTCCTGATTTCTTACTAATATATTTTCTGTACTGTTATATTCTTCTATTTACATGCCTGAACTTTCGGATGCTGACCATATATATATATTATATATATTATATATATTTATATATATATATATAATATATAATATATATATATATATATAATATGAGACATACACATGTAATCTTCACACAGATAATATATATTGTGTGGCTCTTCTGTGTGCTGTGAAATACAACGATTATTGTCAAAAGTTCACCGAAGATATCAACTGAAGTTAACTGCAACGTAGAAGGATAAGTTCGATGTGATCATATCAAACAATCAAAAGCAAGTTAATATTTGTGTCGCATTTCAGAGATTTGAAACTGTTTGTAGATGAATTTCTTTCTATATTTATCTATTAATGCTCGTTACAATATATAATGGCATTCTTTTTGCCAGCACGTTTCCTCTCTCTTTCTCTCCTCTCTCTCCTTCTCTTCCTCTCTCTCTCTCTCTCCTCTCTCTATCTCTCTCTTTTTCTATCGCTATCTCGCGTCTACTCTCTCTCTCTCACTCTCTCCCTCTCTCTCGCTTATATATATATATATATATATATATTATACTTTATATATAATAATATAATATATTAATATATATATATTATATATATAATATATATATATATATATATAAATATAATATATATATATATATATTATTATTTATATTATATATATATATATATAATTATAATATTAGTGACAGTGCTATAGTTTGAAGGGGACGGAATCCTGGAAATCCTCGGAATCCTGGAATCCTGGACAGGATTCTCATCATCTTCTTCCAGGAACCTGGAACTGGAAACCTGAAAGTTACTAATTGATAAATTGGATTCCAGGAACTGGAACTGGAATAGGAATGTTGTTCCAGGATCCAGGAAATCCTGGAACTGGAAATTTAATATAATTATATATATACTCTTTATATAGATATATATAGATATATAATATATATATATATAAAATATATATATATATATAATATATATATATATGCTTAGAGGAATCCGTTCATGCAAGAGAGAATACACGCACACGCACACGCACAAACACATCCACACACACACACGCACCCGCACACACTACATATAGTAATATATATATATATATTGCTATAATATATATATTATATTATGATAATATATATATAGTATATATAGATAATATTATTATATATACGGCGTATCGTACGTACAGCATACAAGCGTCGCGCGCGCCAATACAATGTATGCAAATTATTTTCCGCGGAGGACTCCGGCCCCTCGCAGATGCCGTCAAAGCAGCACAGCAATCTTCACCTTCAAATCGCCTTCATTCTAACTGCCCTAAAAGTAAAATGATGAGAGGGGAAATAGAGGGATAAGTATCCTCGTCATATTATCAAAAAGGGTTTAAACAGAGCGAAGCACACCTTTTATACCAAACCTATTTAAAGAAAGATCAAAGATTGACAAGAAAGAAAATCTAATTATCGTTAAGCCTAAAAGTGTTAAATATCAAGTGCCAATATAACGTAAAGAACCAAGCTGGAATCCATGAAGAGAGAAAGGATTTTAGATTACCTTTAAGCCTAAAAGAATTAATTATCTTTTATTACAGAGGGGAGAGAGAACAAAGTTTGATACAACTCTTTCTTTCAAACATTAGGCTTTTAGTGTCAAAGGTAAATTTAGAACATAGAAAAAGCTTTTTTTTTCAGTTACAACACATGTGAACCTATACACAAAGATGACATAGAATTTCTATATTATAATTATTATCTAAGCTCTCTTGCAAATATTATTATTTATTATTATATTATTATTATTTATTATATTATATATTATTATTATATATTATTATTAATTTTTATTAATATTACTATTATTCCTAATGTTTATTATCATTATTATTATTAAGCATTCTTATTGCATTGCATATTGCAAAAATAAAAAAAAGTTCCTCATAGCAATTATTTTTTTTCTCAAACTTTTTTTTTTGTTGTGTTTAATTTTATTAAAAAAAAATACATTATTCCATGAAAAATTTCCCCAAATACATATATATATATAATATATATATATATATATATATAATATATAATATATATATATAATAAAATATATATATATATATATATATATATAATATATACATATATATTAATATAAATATATATAATATATATATTATGACATAGGAAAAAGGTAGCATAGAGTCGGAGGACCTCGTATCAAGGTATAGTTCGAGCAGTGTTTATAATAAGAGCCCTCTTTGTTGAAGTCATTCTCAGTTTCTTTGTTCCTTTTCTGATTGATACCTCGCCCTTCTTAGTAGCCCTAAAAATCATTGAAGGAGTATTAACTTCTCTACATCTTTGTATTCACACACGGTTTATCTGAATCATCTAGATTGAAAACCACATTATGAAGAGTGGGAGCTCTTCCTTTTCTCTCATTTTTTTAATAGCAAATGCTGTTGATCCGTATATCTTTTATAGCGTTGTAATACTCTTCAGCACCCATAAGCCATTCCCTCACTTCGTTTTCAGCATCTGTATCGACTTTATCTAACACTATTTTCAGCATACCGTCAAAATTGATAATATCACTACTCAAATTACTCAATGTTAATCCCTTAGCTTTCAGAATATGGTCGATGCTACCATCAGGTTTTATAAGCCTAACAGCGTAAAGTAGTCCGTTCAAAACAAACGTTCAGCGTAATCCAGCACATTCATCTGTCAAATCACAAGGGAAACCTTCCTGTTTCGGTAGAGTCTCATCTTTTATAGCTACAAAAGATGCAAAACTTCGGGTGTCGCAACATAATACCCTTGTCCAAGTTTTCCATGAGTTTTTATATTTACTCTGCTGGGCCTATAGTGAACGCACGATAGCTATATTTGTAGGACTTTGCAAGTGTCATGACCGCATAAGCAGGTATCGGACAAAACTAGATGTTTTTGTCCAGCAACCACCATTTTCGATTTCCAAATCGGCTTGCTTAGCCAATGCCCAGACCTCTGCGTCGCTATGGCATACAATGTCTTCTGTAGCAGGTGCGCGTTTAGCCATTTTTCCCCCAAAGAGAATTAAGACATAACTTGGCAATGAATCGGAGACCTGGATTGTTCTTGATATTAGCCTTATCTAGTTTAACGCCTTCAATTCTTTCAAAAGCCTCGATGAAAATGTTACGTTCAGGATCTGTGAGACTGGTGATACCTTCAGGGAACCCTGAAGCCTCAGTTTTCTATTTCAGGAATGCTTTCACGTAGTCTGTGAACAAACCAACCATATGTTTGAATTTCCAGATTTCAAAGATCTGTAATCTTGAGCCTTTTCAACAGCCAATTTAGTGCGGGTGTTGTTGTAAAACACCCTTAATCTTGCGCTGACTATCAGTGGAGTTGCCACAATCCGTCGTTATCCTTCTTCTAGCGCACGTTCAACTAGAGTAAAAATATAGTCTTTCTTTATACCTCCCTGGTAAAACAGGAATGTATAAGTTTTGAGGAGTAAAACGCAAACGTAAACTACCCCGAAATATTTCTCGTGCATTCGCATGTATTTCAGCGAAATGCTAGGATTCACTGCCAACAAGTTTCTCAGGGATGCCTGTAGGAAACTCTTGAGATTTTTGTACCCATGACAACGAGTGAACTATATTAACAATTTATTTACACCTCGTGGGAGGAAGTTAATCATACAAATGGTTCCTACGACCTCCAGTACAAGCTCGCTATAATAAGTCTATGATTTGCGACATCGTTGCCTATTCTATTAACATACGGTCTCAGAAGTTCCGTATCCTCCTCCTCTTCGTCAGGGTCAGCGTTGAGTATACTCACCAAGCACTCATCTTTCATTTTTTCCATTTCGCATTCCCAACACCTCTCACAACTTCAAAGCCCTCTTTTGTATGCTTCTTTCCTGCAGCATGGTAATTCGTATACCTCGAGACTGCGAACACCTCTATGTTCCAGTCTTGCCATCCTCACAACTCTAATGCCCATCCACAATACATCCATAACAGTACGCTATCGCGTTTTTTTCTACAGTCTAGCACCGGGGCAGCGCAGCCTATCCATTTCCTTTCCATCCTCTGTTCATTCCTGGGTTTCAGATGCGTCTGTCTACTTGAACTGTCTGAGGGCTACAAAGCATTCTCCGTCAATAGGTGTATACATCAACAACAGAACCTGTGAACCGTCTGGATGTACGTTGTTTATTCTTTAAGTTTAAATCACTCCTCGCCGCCATTCCGGCATGGTGACCTTGCCAGTATATCTTCTTCCATGAATGCTTATCCTTCGAATACCTTCGTACGAATAATTTTTCTTCTCCGGCCGTGTTCACTAATATGGGCAACAGATCATCTTCATTATAATGATTTTAAAGACTCTAATGAACATAATGAGAGCAATGCACAACATCTCCGGCTTAAACAAATTCTATTTAACATATCAATGAACATCTTTCGGAATTTTTCAAAACTTTGTCCTGTAAGATGTCGTAGTCTGTCGATTCCCAATATTTAGTGCATTCTGCTTTTATGTCATACTCTCTATTTTTGAACGAGCATCCATTCTTTATATATTCTTCTCTGATCTCTTCCATACGGCCAGTTCAAATAATTCTCTAGACTTATCCGACCAACATAACATATCCTGAGTATAGAAATCTATTATGAAGATACCTTTAGCTACATCACCTTCAAGCCCCATGCATTTATAGCTTCTTCAAATCACAGGGCATGTATAAGAGAGTATCTTTAAATGTTATATTATGCTGAGCTGTCATAGTGATGATCTTTGTACCACGTTTTACAGGGTTACTAGAAATAACACTAGCACCGGGTCCCTAATAATTACTGTATATCTATCTATATTATTGTCAAACTTTACCTAACATTATGAGCTGCTACTATTATTTCGTCTTTCTGATGGTTTTTTGGAAAAACTGAATAAATAATTTATGAATTTATCGACCTGTCTGTATCATTTTCAGCATTCAAATCTAAATGGAAGATTTCCTGACGTTTGTTCCACATCTCACACTGTTCTATCTATATCTATCTCTTTTTTCATTTATAACAGACTCAGCCAAACTACAAGTAAGGTATGTACGGTACCATGTCAACAACTGATTTACCTTCACCTTTATCAGTCTCGTTGTGTTTTACGTTTCCACATCGTAATAAAATGTATAACATTTTTCTTTCTAAACAAGCTTTTCTTTCTTTTTCAATGTTTTCATAAAACATTTATGAGCCCCTTATTAGTTATACCTCTCTTTCGGCAACGAGACAGTGTATATTCACACATATGTTGATCTTCCTTTATTATTCAGCTAATATCTTTGTATCACACAGCTCCACTAAATTTTATTTTTCCTTTACATACCATAAGTCATAAAAGCGTATATTCTAAACATGCTGTATCGTAAAAGTTACGATTACATTCAACACAGTAATTTAAGGGAATATTATTATCTTCTGCCCTTCCCCCGCATTCATATGTGAGACACTTTTTACATTTGTAATATTCACATTCCTGGTTTATATGTAAAACCATATTTGTCACAAAGCTGTAACATTGTCTACAAAAATTTGGCCCTTTATATTGCTAGGACACACTACCAATTGTTAATTTGATTATCGTTGGGGAGAGGGTAATAATAATGAGTATTAACAGCATCCCATCCTATTATATACAAATCTTTATCTCTGTCATTTTCTCTTGGTTTATAAACCACATGCAACTTTTCATCTTTATCGTTTCTGTAGACAAATATCCTACATTTTAAGACCCGTTCTATTATAGCAAATTTATCGACAGTCAATGGGTCAGCGTAATTTAACCTGCACTGAATGGCTATTTTCTGCGCCAATTTTACTATAGTATCAGGGTCAACATTATTTATCTGTAACAACTTTTACACATGCAGCTATAGCTTTAAAACCACAACCCACTGCATCAATCCTCCTATCATACCTACTTGCCAATAAATGACGGTTGATAAGATCAGGGTGGATAAAATTAACTTGATCAGGTATTAGAGGTCCACTCCCTTCAGGGTTATGCATTACCTGGACTTCTACGATGAAATCGCTGAACGTTGCTTTATCTCCAGACTGAAAAGCGCCCTCTCCAATCGGACGTGCACAGGGTGTATACCAAATTCATTATTATATTTTACAGCTTTATCAAACATGTTGAAAATAAACTTTTTCGTTGCGAGCACCATCATTGAAAGTAAACCAAAATCTTGCTTTGTATTCTCCATAGTTCACCTCCTTTTTTAGATGTTCAACAAAAAATCTTATAACTACTGAAAGCCATCCTCAATTTAACAAAAACTGTGCACTGTATATTAGTTCAGTGACCCTGATTCTGTACGATGATGTCAATGACTCCTGAATTTCTGGAGAGTGCAGTCGTTGTAATTTCTAATAATTCAGCTGTAAAATCTTCATCGCATCATCATCACCACCACCATTCACGTTTTCTTCTAGTTTTATTCTTCTGTAAAAGAAAACTCAAATAATTATACAGTAATTAACTATAAGAATCTTATTTATACCAACTTAACTGATTGTATATCATTTTCTATTGTAATAGATTACAGTACAGATTAGCCTAAACTCTTACTTTAATTAATTTCTTATTTCAACAGTAGTAGAAATAAGAGGAATATTCACTTACCCCGTCATCTGGGCCATCATAAGGATCAACATCCATAGGTGTATCTCTCTGCTCGGTGATCGTTCACTCCGCTGGTTCCTGCACCGGCATTCGTTTACCATTTGTACCTCTTTTCTTGCATCACGATTGAAGAACTACGTTTACTCTTTTTACATTTTTTATCTCAATCTCACGTGTTGGTCAACGTCTCTTCTTAACCATAATTATCTGATGAAGGATCGTTGTGTGTGTTGTTTTGTTTGTTATTTTTTTTTCTTGTGTTGTCCTATGTGAACCCTCCACCCCCTTCTCCGCCTCTGTTAAACCCCACTAGCTTCGAGATGTATAGCAGAAAGGCGAAACGTATATATTAAAATTACAAAATTATATATTATTTTAAATATAGTTCCAATTTGCAAAATAAATAAAACACTTACAGTAGAAATAATTTTGAAGAAAACAAATTTTTATTTAAAAGTTTTCAATTAAATAAAACTTTTTAGAAAAATGACAATTTTTAAATAAAAAACTATTATAAAAGTTTCAAAATAAATAAAACTTTTTTAAAGAAAACAAACTTGTACTAATATATCTCAATTATATAAAAATTTCATCATATAAATTGTTAAAAACACTTTTAAATTTAAAATAAAAAATAATAAGACTACAGCAAAATCATTTTCAAGTTCGCATTTTCCACATGAAGATGCTTAATTGCGATCATTCTAGAGATTCTAACAGGTATCACGAAACAGAACTGTAATAAAAATATTATTATTATTATTTTAATTATTATTATATATTATTATGTTATATTATTATTATTATTATTAGTTATATTATTAATTATTATTATTTATATTATTATTTATTATTATTATTATTATTATTATTATTATTGTCCACTCACAACAACGGAAATACACCTAAGATAACTATCGCAAGATGCAACCCTACGACAACTGAATATAACTAACAGCTAAAGCCCAAGCATAAGTTATATACCACACCAAACCCACCCCACCCACCCCCACCCACCCCAAAACAATACGAGACTCCGACTCCAACTCAACCCTCTTCAAAATTTTCCAAACTCGTAAACATGAAACATTAACCCTTCCCGCCATTTTGTATGTCTACGTTTTATATATATATATATATATATATATACATATAATTTATATATATATATAATGAGGTATTATATATATATATAATTATAATATATATAATATATATATAATAACTATAATATTTATATATATAAAAGTGAAATAAATATTAATTATCAGTTGGGTATAAGCGGCGTATGATGAACACTTAAAAAATTCCGTGTTATGATCCCCGTTACATCTCTCTATTGACCCCAATCGGGCGTAAGACAATACGCATTGCCTAAAGTTCCTAAAACACCCTGTGCTATTCGAGCAACTCCCCGTGAAATAATTTGGTGTTACAGCATCTATCAATCTATTTTTAACGAAATATAAGATTGATTAATTCATGAAAAGGTATAATTTTTTCCGATTTCAAGTCTTGGAAAATATACAGGTCGATAAAATATATCCTTGACGTTTGATGTCATAAAACTGAACGAGATATAGCTGAAACTTTCACAGTCTACCTCATCATTTAAACGTTACTGTGTTTTATATAACACAAAAATATCTTTCATCAGAATATAGTTATATTTTGAGATGTTCTTAAAACACAATTACCTAATTTTTCGACAAAGAAGAGACTTGAGCCAGATTAATGTGTTAGCTACACAAATTTTTCCTATGCAAAGAAAAGAGTTTCTAGAAGGTATATAAAGAAGTTACTTCCATCCCACACGGTTATTTACCGTGTGATCTTCATCCTAAGAACACGTACGGTACTGCCTACGTACAAAATCTCCCACCTAACGAAAAACTTGAAATTGTCTACATCCGTGAATAACAATGAGCAAACGGATTGAAAAATATTTACTGTTATAAAAACAACAGGAAAACTAGTAAAGTCTTGAAAAAACGTAAACATCTAAAAAGCACTTCCTTTACCCAACTCGTATGTGAAATTTGTCTTAACCTTATAAAAGAATAGTTCCTAATAAAAAGAGCCTCAGAAACAAAAGTTACGTCGACATAGCAACATCCTAGAAAACTTCGCGTTCAACTAAAACGAAGAATTTTTAAAGAAAAAAGAAAACTGATACAGACATGATGGAGCTTTCCCTTCTATTATTTCCATGGTAAACACCCTTTTAACTAAATTACTTAACTGCGTCAAAACTAATATAATTAATTTAATATAATATATATAATGAATAATAATACATAGTAATAATCCAATAATAATTAATAATAATAGTATAATAATATATAATCAATTAATAATAATATAATTATAATGTAATAATAAAAATAATATAATAATAATGAAGAAAGGAGGTTTTATGCCAGTGTCAGAGTACGGAAAAATAAAAAGAATAACAAGGCAGACTATGGACAACGAGCAACAAACAAACAACCAACACCAACACACCAAAAGCTTACAACAGCAAACTCACCTTACTAGTTATATGAACCTAAAGTGGAACAAATGTCTGGATTCCGAAAACGATGCTGTGGCCAATATATTTAAAGTCACCATATAACAGTGCGACGATAAAAGAACCCCATTTATTAGATGGATTGTAATTACAAATAGATTAATGTAGATGGAGAAAGAAAA
This sequence comes from Trachelipus rathkii, assembly GCA_015478945.1. Lineage (NCBI taxonomy): Eukaryota > Metazoa > Arthropoda > Malacostraca > Isopoda > Trachelipodidae > Trachelipus > Trachelipus rathkii. Next base: position 13,891 of record JABUQX010113186.1, read on the forward strand.
AAATAATCTCAGCCAACGTGAGATGAGTCCCTTTTCGCAAACGATGAGTGAACATCATGAAGAAGAATAGTCTGAAAACTCTGTATTGAGAGATGTGTGTTTAAAGATGTGGAGAAGCAGGCTTGCCAACCTAGGGGAAAAAAACGAAATGAAGAGAGCTGGTTGTAAGTAGGCTTAGGTATGACTGCTGAAAGGTCATTGAGTAATGCTATTGTGAAATACACACGATTTATTGCCTAAGTAGCATGATAAAACCAGCGATATCAGTCGCTCAGTTATAGCGCATAAAGATCGGAGACGGAGGGTGCCTTTCGCCAATACGTACAAGAGCAGGAAACTTATTCACAAGAGGCCACTGAATGAGAAGAAGGCAATTGAAAGAGAAACACGCGTTAAAAGGCTCACCCAAATGTATGTTGGATAGATTAAAGTGTTGGAACGGGAGCAGGAGGGCAAAACTCGACGTCTGACGCCGTAGGCTGTGATTGAGTACGTATCAACGTCTGCAGCTGGAAGACGCATGACCTCTTCTTACCGTATTAGGACTAATTATGTTGAAAAAACGACCACGAATATAAGTAAATATTTACCTACGAGTTCCGCAGCTAAAAAAAAGGAAGAATAGAAATAGCTAAGCGGGATTATAGAACGGGGTAAAAAGGAACCGGAAGATGCTATGTTAAAACATGGTCCAGTTAACTGAATTAGGCGGAATTATGAGGGTTGCAGTGAGCGTAGTCGAGTTGAGGAGAAAACATGGATAAGAACCTCATGAAGGTATGATCTCAGCGTATCTCTAGACGTTAAGGGTGATAGGGGTACTCAGGAGGCTATGACGTGATTAGGCCTGAAAGACATAATCATAAAGCAGGTGCAGTAAACCTTGGGTAGTAATATGAAAACATGGTAAAGTTAAACCTCGAAAGGTACAGTGAGGGGGGCAGTTAATTGGTGAGGCTGATGATCCTCGATAGGTATTAATACATAGTTATACTTGTATCTCAATTGGTTTAGACTGTATCTTTAATGGACTACTCAGGTGTAAATTAGATAAACTATTTCGGCGTGATAAGGTTTTAGCGTATATATTAGTGGATCATAGCTATGTATCCCAACCCTGCCGATTGTAGGAAGAAGGCGTCAGTGGGCACGACGGCTCGTGTAAAGCAAATCGTTAGAATTTGCTCTAAGCGCGGGGACGCGTTTTCGTGAATCTCCGTTTAAGTCGGTCAAGTTAAGTCTATCAGTTAAAGAGAAAACATAACAAGGGCGTTTAAAACGATAGTTGAACCGTAGTGGAATCGAGTGATTCGATATACCCCTCAAATAAGTGAAGCGTTGTTGATACGCTTAATGTAGTGTGCAGGACACTCGTACAGCAGAGATGGCTAACTAGGAGTTAAGTAAGGGAAACGTTCACACACAGTGGTACACCTGCCACCGCAGACAAATAAGCGGGTAACCGCTTATTGACCGAGAGTTCCTTAACTATATCCCGCGATGAACGATATGTAGGAATATAGATAATTAAAATTTACCGGGTTGGGGTGAAGTATAGAATAAGTATATCATATGTGCATTTGCAGTGAGTGCATACGGTAAACCTAAATGCTATGATAGGGGATAGGTTACCTATATATGACTCGAGAAGAAGACTACCGGACATCCAAATAAGATAAGCTTGACTCATTAGTCGTCGGTATGGCACAACAATGTTTAGGAAGCCATTAGATAGGAGTCAAGTAGTTATAGGTGAGGCTCTCAGAAATCAATACCATGGGAAGGCTATATATCCATGGCACATATGCAAGCATGTTATTGGTACTTAGAGTATAATGAATATAAATATACACATACAAAGCGTAAAATAGCAAAACGTAGTAAACCTTATAGCGGTACCAAATAGTGAGATGGAGCGTAGATACTAAAGCCACACTACTTAGGTATAACCCACTAGTTATATTAACAACGAAAACTTATTAGAGTGTTGGTACTATATTATATTATATATATATATAGTATTAAATAGATATATGCTTTATAAAGACAAGGAACGGAGGTACGGGACAATGTGAAAAATTTCATTTAAAATTGTTCACATAAATACTATAATGATGATAATAATTATATGATAATTATATAATAATAATAATAATATATTAATTAATAAATATAATTAATAAGTAATAATAATAATAATAATAATAATAATTAATATCCCTAACTAATTATTAATAATGCGATATTAATGCCTATCAGATTTAAGCCGTTATCGTTTATTGTCCGCTCTGTGCCTTTTACACTCGATTATAGAAGATGCCTAATCCAGTTTGTTAGCACGAATTTTGTAACGATATAACGAACGTTTGTTTTGCCAAAATTATTATTTTTTGTTTAAAATAAACAGAAAATTTTAAAAAAAATGTAACAACTGGTTTTTTTACAAAACGTTTGAATCAATATTGTGATTAGAGTTTATCGATTTGGAAAAATCAAATTATAGAGTTTAAAAGCTCCTGTTTATGAATGAAACATTGTCATCAAATCAGAAAGGAACCTCGTTTACGCCTGCCATCAAAGTAGTTTGTGTTAATCATGGCTTCTAATCTAAGTAAAGCAATTTTGCCTGAAATATCAGGACTATTACGCAAACATGAACCATGGAAAAAATTAATGAGCCACTATACCCGCGTCAAAAAACAAGCATTTATCTTTAGAAATATCTATTACCGGCTATTAGGTGAATTATTGCATTTCCTAATTTGTAGTGACCCTAATGGATTATAGAACATAAGAAAAATCCAAACAGGATCCACACGCAAAAACTTTAGTATTCATTACTGATTATTCGCACTCCAAACCTCCTACACGACCATAGCAAAGCAACAAAGCCGAAAAAAATATACTTCAAAGGGACGTATAATTACCTACCAAATTTAAAAGTAAATACTTAAATACCATATTAATGTAAAAATATAAGGATAAGTAAAATATCACAGCTAAGCATAGTAACCTACTATGAAAACTAATGTATACCAACTTAGTTTTTAATGAAGGAAACAAAAAAGATGTATAATTATTACTATATAAAAAAATATACATCACCTGCTTCTATAGTGAGTCCTTACTATACACTATTTTTACCACTAGTCACAAAAAATAAAGAAAGACAAGGTTCATATGTAAGTAAACGAACGTGAAAAAAATGTTATAATGCAACCTCATATTGGATATTAAACTGAGTGGCAACAGTCACTTTATTTTTCTTACAGCTGAGATCCTAAATAAGGAAATGAGAATACGACATAATAGAAATAAACCGCATGTGTTTTAAAAACATTTACTTATCAAACGGGGATATAAGTAGGAAAGTATAAACTAGATGTAACCATGTAGTAGAGAAAATATGAGAGAACAGACATAGAAGTGTGAGCCTAGTCTGAGGAAATGTGGCTCAAGCCTTGTAGAGACAACTTTTGAGAGACCGATATAATTATTCTCTCTAGGTCCTCCCTCTGTATACGAAAAATCGAATCTAGGGAACATACCAATTTATAGAAGACAAACATACGAATACACCAAAAAAATACACGTATTAGTGAGGTAGAGCGATTGCTCGAGTGAGGATCGCGTCTCAAATGCCTGCAGTAGAATTGAAAGAAGAAATGGAAAAAAAGACAAGGGAGGAGGCTGGGACCTACATAAACCGCGTAGATCTCTCCGAAAAAAAGGGCCAACTGAGAGAAAAAACGAACAGAGAGCATCTCTCTCTCTAACGACGCGAGGTTAACAGTTAATATGAGATTTCTGAAGCAGAAACATGACATTACGTCACGGAATGAGAGTTATATAATGAATATCGGTGACATGTATAGGCTTCTTTTCGAAATTAACGAAAGCTGTTAAAAGGTTGTTAACGACTGCAAGAAATCACGAGAATGGTGATGAGAGGATACTGAAACGAGACTGAGGGGAAAGCGGGTAAAATAAAAAGAAGTGTGTAGATCTAAAAACAGGGGGATGTCACAGGCAAGCCTTTGGAGACGCGAAAGTAGTAAAGGAGAGAAACAGATATGCCGCAAAGGCATGGGTGGAGTCTAGATAGACACGCTCAAGGCAACTTGTGTGGGTATAGGGGGGAATAGTAATAGTGATGGTGATCAGAAGATAAGGGACAGAGGGAGGAAGTAGTGAATAATAGGACTCACTAATATACTATAGCACTGCAGGTATATAAGAATAAGGTATCTTACCTAAGACGGGTAGATAGTAGGATCAAAGAATATCATTGACAATATGAAAAGGAATGGTACATAAATAGGTGACTGAAAAACTAGGCATTATACATTTAATATTATAGGATACAGACTACAAGACTGCGTATGTAAAAGACTGAATCATAGGTAGGAAATCATATAAAGACGCCCCTACGATAAGGAGTATTAGTAGGGTTAAATGGATCAAAACCCCTGCACAGGTCGCCACGAAAATAAAAATAAACGAAGTGAAAGATAAAAGAGAACGCGGGAGGCCGTAGTGAATAAATCAAATAATAAATATTAGAATAATAAGTAATACCTAATAATATAGATGAAATAAGAACTACAAATCAGGAAAGCCCGAGATAACGATTATAAAAATTATATATATACTTACTTAAATTAAATGAATCAAAGAAATAATTCTTACATAAACCCTAAAAAAATAAACCAACTTAAATAGTGAAATATAAGATATAAAATAATAAACAAATGGAAATAAATAATGAAAAATAGTATATATAACATAAAATAACAACTGATTATATATATATTATATATATATATATTGTAAATAGAAAGTAAATTTTAGAAGATGATCTGTATATTATTATAGCCTTGAAAATGCTCCCAAAATATAGCATGACCAATCGGAATGCTGCATGACTTATATGATAGACCAGTCTACCCATACCCAACAGGATTATCTGCAATGGACAGATAGGAAGACACGGCTTCCGACAAATAGCTCACATATACCAATCTGATATACTAAGTTACCAATCCAAAAATATATATCAGACTATATTAAAACCATATATATTATAACCCTAAATCATCTATATCGAAAATTATAATACAAATATAGCACATAATAACAGCATCCTATAATAATATAAAGAAATTATATAAGTATATCCCCCTCTATATATACAATAGTTTGGTTTTGATGTAGATAGCCAGGATCTGGACAGAGTGTTGAGATTAATGGATAAGAGATGCAAAAAAGGTGTAAGAGGCTTAAAAAGGAGGAGATATTGAAGAGTAAAGGTCGAATAAAAAATAAAGAGTCAAATGAGAGATAATATGTACATGTGATAATGGTGCAGTGATGAGGACAGCCCATTCATATTGATCGAAGTTATAGTCGACGGGGTATGTGTGAGCAATGCTGGACCAAGGGTAGATTATACTACTAAGTATTATAAAAGCAAGGGCAGTATGTGTATATAAGAGGAAAGTATGTTGGATGAAGCATAGGGAAAACTTAGAATAGACTGCGAGTTGATACACGTAAGTAGAAATTAAAATCATATATGGGTGGGATGTAAAAACACACGCGCGCGTAAAGAAGCTCAAACAGCGACTACATTCTTAAAGACGATAGGGATCATTACTTATGGAGAGGGGCTACTAGTGTCCGCTTAACTGTGTTGAGTACTGAACTATATAATGAGATAGTGCTCAGCACTAATGTGAGGTACTGGCAAAATAAAAGAAGGTATTAAAAGCAACCATGTAAACAAAGACCATCTCATAAAATGGGCTAATAAAGGACAATCTTTATGAGCAGTAACAAAAAAAGGGCGTCTCCTAGGTCTGAAGAAAAAGGATAATATTGACATAAAAATAAGACCAGAAACATTGGTTCGGCACTGGGTTAAAGACGGACTAGATGGTCAAACTCATTAGTTATGCCCGCGACATGTATTGACAGGAATACAGCAGCCATCAGTCATGTGGATACGAACGATGAAATAGAGTGCGACTTCTGATATCATAAAAGAACACCTAAATGCAGGAAAGAGAGCAGCAAAAAATGGCCCAGCCTACAAGCCTGTTGCCAAGATGAGCCGCAGGCGCAAGAAGGTGCTCACTCGCGAAAAGTGACCCATTGGACGCGGCCGCGCCCTCTTCGGTTTAGGCCGGGTATGGTATGGCGGTAGGCGAACCACCCTGGGCACAGGAACGCGTATGAACCTACACCTCGTAAAAAATCGATATGGCCAACAAGGTGGAGAGGCGTCCGCTCCGCAGGGTCCCGTGAAGCTCCCGGATAGAGGTGGATTTCTGACTCGACCGACTAGACGCTAACACCACTAACAAGGAAATAGATGAGGAGACCACCCTGGTCGGTAAGACACTAGCAGGCTCCGTTCTTATAGATCGAGAACATGAATGTACATACCTATTATCCCCCACTACTTACATGTTGCTGGTGACATGTCACGCGCATACTTAACTAGGATTACTGTTATTGACATATAAGATATAGTGATAATATAGTTATGATACTCAAGTAATGAGTATCCATATTGACTAATATATATAACGCTACTATTATATATATTATGATAATACATAGTTACAGCACCCTATTAAGTTACAGATAGTAACCAAAGTACAAACCTCAATCTACTATATTAATTAATTATGATATGATAATAATAAAAAAATAAAATATATATAATTAACTAATATAAAAAGGAAAACACCGTGAAACTAACGTTATGAGAAGAAGATGAGAAAATAATACCATCATACGAAATATCCCAAAAATGAATATGTGATTGAGATAATAGTGCTGCGTGCTGGTGCCTGGAAGAAGAATGAGAGAGGAGAGATGAAGGATGTTAGTCTAATTGTTGAGAGTTGAACCTACACCTAGTAGGATACAGCACCTATGAGTAGACGTTTGCATCGAATGTCCCGTCTGGCACATACACTAAAGAAAATGCCTCATAAATTTCAAAATTTTATTTAATGCATGTTGATTACCATTTAAATAAATTTCTGAATAAAGTGATCAATTATTTTAGAAGGGAAACCGTTGAAGCAGGAAATTTTAATAATATTTTCATAATTTTGTTAAATTTAAAAAGTTGAAAATGTTTTTTTTTTTATTTTTGCATTTAAAAAGTATCGCTTTCGTTATCGCAGAGAACGACGAAATATAACAGCGGAACTAACACTTCGCTACTTTTCCCAAAATGTTGCCGTTCAACTGAGCACCTTTGATAAGCAAAATACTTAGTTGATTTTGGGGTTCCCCTTGACTTGGTATATTAAAATCTGGCAACTTAAAACTTTTCTTTTCTATATGCAAGTCTGAACCTTCTCTAGTTTTAATTTTTATATTAAAAGCTGTTGAAATTTGTTTGTTTAAATAATTTTCTTTCTGCCTTTCAAATAAATTTTTTAACATATTTAATACATTGCTGACTTTCCTGTCATAGCCTTCACAGAATTGTTTTTGTAATTTTTGATCCAGTTTTTCTCCCTCTGGAATAAAATTATTATCTGCATCCTTTGGTTCAAAATTATTATCTGCATCCTTTGGTTCATTTTCATATATAAATTCTTTTTTCTTGGCATCTTCATGAGTCACCATATCATTCTGAGAATTATCTTTGCCTGAATTTTTACCTTTACATTCAATATTTCTATTGTTAGTATTGAGAACATTTTCTGTCTTATTTCTGGTATCTCTAGCTTCACTACCATGCGTTAAAACCACTTCATTTTTATCACAACTTTTGTCAAATATAATGTCAACTGAATTAGCACATTCTTCGGAAATTTTAGGTCTTTCAATACCGTTTTCAGATGTAGGAATCAAAATTTCTTTACCTGTATCACAAATTGATTCTGTCAAAACGTTAACATCTACAAATCTATCAGAATTTACATCACCATTTTTATTAATAGTTTCAATTTGTTCATCATTACAATGGTTATTAATAGTTTCAATTTGTTCATCATTACAATTTGAAATGTCAAATAACTGCTCCATTTTTATCTTTATATTTTCAAAACTTTTCTTTACGCCAGTTTCACATGTTGGGCCATTTTCAAAAGGTTGAGTAGATGGTGTTACACATATAACACCAGTATTTTCCAAATGCTTTTCGTTATTAAGTATTACCACTGAACAATCTGGATGTTCTATTAAATCAATAACAGAATTGGATGTTACACGCTCTTGATCAAGCTTAACAAGAGGAGATATTTGTGGAGTGTACAAATTTCTCCTTCTTGGGCCATATTGAGTTGATGTCAGTGGATGAGGTGTGCAAGGGTTTAGAAAAGAAATAGAATTTTCGACTTCATTTTTATCAGCAACTGACTCTTCATGAGGTTTTGTAGAGTTTTCCTTTTCTAAAACTGAAATGTCTGCAGAGTCTTGACAAGTTGCAGAGACTGATATTTTTTCTGACATGCTTCTGGATAAATTTTTTAAAGACTCAATATTTGGCAAAACGCTTGGCGTGCTTTCACATTCTTGACTACTAGGAATAAATTCAGATTCACCACACAAATTGGCTTGACTGTCGCTTGAATTTTTAATTTTTTGTAATTTATCCTTTTGAGGAGATGCAGAAAATAATGAATCATAGTAATTAATGGCAGATTCTTCTAAAGTTCCTACAATGGAAAAGGCATTTTGGGAATGGGTTTGTAACACTGGTTCTTCTATGTTATCAAAAAGGGAAGTAATATTATGATTACTCTGGGAACGGTGAAGCCCTTTGGATTTTATATCCTCTTCAAAATTAAGAGATAACTGACTTGAATTTGTTTGGGAAAAGAAATTAGGTAATGAAATTCGATCATCTTGCGTAGGACAATCAAGCTCATCAGCGTCTTTCTTTTGAACTTGTCCACAAGGAATACTAAAAGGAGTGAAAGGCTGACTCTGACTATGTTCCAAATCTTTATTATTGCAAACATTTGATCTAACATTTTTAATGTCATTTTTTATTTCTGCTTTATATTCCCATTTGGATTCTGGCAAACTACTAATTTTATCTTTTTCTTTAATACTTTCAACTTGAGGTGGTGTGGGACTGTTTATTTTATTTTTCCCTTTTAAAGCGTTTTCAAAAACCTTTTCATCTCCAGATGAATCTTCCTTTAATTTCTTATGATTTAAAACCGGTTGTGAAGAAAAAAATACTGCTGAAGCATTACGCTTTCGGGAACTTTTGCTTTTGGAAACCTCAGCTGGGGTTGAGGATTGTGAGAAACGCCTCTTTCTTAGAGAGGTTTCATTAAAAGAATTCCTAGAAACTGCAGGTGATTCAAGGTTGGGAAACTCAAGATTTCTTTTACATGTATAATTACTATAATCAGTATTTTCAGAAATTTTATTACTTTCTAATGCTGAAGGAAGAGGATCAACAAAAATATTGCTTAACAAACTGTTTGAAGTTGGAGAATTCTGTTTACTTGACTTTTCTGTTTCATTATTAGACTTAAGCTTAGTTTTCTTCTGCCTTGCCTTTGTGAAAGTTACTTTCTTTGTGAAAGTTTCCTTCTTACTTGCCTCTGTGCAAGTCTTTGGAGTATCACGATTTGAGCTGCAATTAAATTCTCCTTCATTAAATGATATGTTGGTAGCATTATTTTTATTTTGAGACTTCCAACTATTATTTCCGACTAATTTTTGACTATTATCATTATTATGTCCACGAAAATATCTAAATCTTTGATTATTATAATTACGTCTTTCATAAGAATTATTACTATGATTTGCCTTTGTGAAAGTTTCTTTCTTACCTGCCTCTGCGGAAGTCTTTGGAGTATCACGATATGAGCTGCAAATAAAATCTTCTTCATTAAATGAGTTTCTTGAATATCTAGTGGGATAATTTTGCGAGTAAGAGTTGTCATTTCCATATTTTGAGTGCATTCCAGAATTTTGTTTACTTCTTAAAGATATAAATTGTGATTCTGTTTCATAACTCATCAGGGATCATTAAAAACATAGGAGAATATATTAAAAAAATTAATTACATATAAAGCAAAAAAATATATATATAATATAATAGTATATATATATATATAATTATATAATATATATAATATAATATTATAATAAATATATATTATATAATATATATAATATATATATATATATATATATATAATATATAATATAGTATATATATATATAGTTAATAATATATAAAACAAATGCCATAAAACAATAAATGAGTTATTGATGGTAATTTAAAACTTATTTAAATTCATTTAATAAAATCCTAAACTAAAACTGCAAGCAAGCAAGCAAATATAGGGATGAAACTTTTTCAATTAAAGACTAAAGTTTCAAAATTATTAATCTCGTTCGGGAAGTGTACATCATCCAGGACGCAGAGTTTGTTTATTACTTTTATTAATTACAAAAATAAAATATCTATAATATAAACAATATCGGGAAAAAAGGAAATGATACAATTAAATAACACTGTAAGTTATGAAGTTGCCAGTTTGATAAGGACAATATCACGGGGGTTGAAAGAAGGTGAGGATGGAAAGGAGTGATTCCAGAATTAAAAAGGAATGTTGTTGAGTTGTATATGAAATATTTTATTTATAGGATTTTATTGTGGCTAATGGTTCTAATACTAGATGGGGAATGTGAAAAGGCACCGTCTAGCCGGAGACCTAGCCGTCCATGCTCACGGGTATTGGCGTTGTTACATGCCAACGTAGTTTGACGTCACACATGAATATTGTAAACCGGACGGAACGCAGAGGAGCAGGCAGAGAATCTTTATGGTTTAGAAGGGAACTTAAGAGTTGGCGTTAAGAGAAAAATAAGTTTAAGTGAGGGTAAGAGTTGATAAAAGTTATGTAATTGTTTAAATTTAGTTTATTCCGATATTGCTTGCTGCTGCTGTTTAGTTTAAGGGGATAATAAAGTGAAACATTTAAGGAAATTTTAATTAACAATAAATAACAAGTAGGTTAGAGCATGTTATTTATTTATCATAAAAACAATTCCGGAAAAATAGCAAATATAACATATTATTTTACGAAGATACTGCCATAACTTAATAAACCATAATTAAAAACAAAAAAGAAACAGAAAACTAAGACTCGACCTGGATTTCCTGAAACGATGTAAAGTCTATCAGTTTCCACAATTTCATTAAGATTTAATGTTTACAAACTCAACAGCAATACTCTACAAAGGATTTCAATATACAAACTGCTCAATACGAATTAAATTAAATTTGCAAGCGGATTGGGACATCAAGAACCCATGACTTAAATCAGTAAGTTTTTTGGGTGATAATATATTTGTAAATAATTTGTTAAATGTATTTAATATCTCGTAACATTAGACTTCTGCATGAAAACAAATTTAACAGACTTAATCTAATTGAAGCCCCTCCTATAACTTACAATACAGTTATTTTATAAATTTTTCGTAAAACACTCTATTAACAATGAGAATTATAACCTTGGTTTAAATTCACGATACTAACTTAACATAACCCATTCTGCATTGTTTTCCTTTGAAACTTAATAATTTAAAAAGATCACCTATTGACAAAAAGTTTAATCAATACAAAACTAAATAACCTATTGCACAAAAATTCTCTGGAACTTTAACCACAAATTTCATTATATCTAAATAGACTCACCAACTCTGAAATCTCGTCAAAATGAAAAAAAATACATATATTATACTGACAAAAATAACAGTGTAGTTTCTTTAAAAAATGAACTAAATAAGTAAGAAATTTATCTGATCAGATAAATACCCCTCACAAAAAAACCCTGCTGAATTATCTTTTAATCTAGAATAAATAAACATTCATACTAAATCATAAAAAAAATACAAACAAATACCCCTCCAATAACAAATTGCTGGGTTTAGCGTTAGCAAAAGTATATCTCCCAAATAATAAAATAAATTCCCATGAGACCTATCTAGCACTACAATACCATAATTACAATAGCAAAATTTTAGTTTCCATAAACGCCTTCATATAACAATATACATATACAAATCCTATCATTTAAACTGGCTTTCCTCTATCAAAATCTTCATAATATTTTACATGTTAGTTGACTAGAATCATTATATAGATAATATCACGTTTGAAGCATATATATTTTCTAAACATTATTCATACTCAATCTTCATTCTGAATTTACACGATATAGATGCTATGTAGACATACCTTTCATTTTCTAATAAACCAAAAAAGGGTACTACTTCCTAAATTTTATAATTACCAATCTACATAACAATAATTTCGTCTGTAAAAAGAAGAACTAGTAAACTCAAATAATTTCTAGATATGATATAACAAAAACTGACCCAAGACATTTCTATAATATACTTGAAAACATACTTCACCTAACCTGCACAAACTTTTTTTCAGCCATTTGCTTTTCTTATAAAGTATATAGGCATAACCTAATAATATAGATTACCATAATATCCGTCAATTAGAAACTTCATACAGGAACTTTCTTTCATAATAAACATTCAACTCCAATATATATACTCTTCTAACATATATAAACTTTAATAAAAAATTCTTAATAAAATTATTACCAACAAACCTTATCCCACTGTTCAAACAACTTTTATATAAAATACCTCTATGATCACCTTACAAACAACTAAAATTAAGGAATAAAAAAACTTTAATCCAAACTCCCACTAAAACTTATTTTTTCTCTTACACACAACTTTCCAAGTTCCTTTCCTACCAAAAGATCCTACTGCTCCTGTGTTCTCCATCGTTATAAATATTCACTGTGGGTACTGTCAAGACACCTACTTGGCATTACAACGCCAACAACCGTCAGGATGTACGACATAAGAGGCTGCTTCGGCTAGACGGTGCCTTTTCACCATCTTCCGCATCTAGTATTAAAACCCTAGCACAATAAAATCACCCAGAATAAACAATATTTCACTATACAACTCAAACCAACCATTCTTATATAAAAAGTTCCTGGAAACCCATATCCATCTAACTCTCTCAACAGGGGGATAGTGGTCTTACAACTGGCAAATTTCAATAATTAAAACATGTAATTTTATATTTTATGCCTTTTTTTCGTTGAGTTTCATTTAATAATCTTATTTGTAAATTATAAAAAATTATAAAAAATCTGTGTCTGATGAGGAATATATCACAGCTCTGTCTGACTTATAATTTTTAAATTCGATCATTGATCATTATTAATGGAAAAGTTTCATCTAATTTGCCTGTTTTGCTGTTTAGTTTAAGATTTAATAAATGTTAACCAGTTAGGAAAGTTTAATTACCGGTAATCAAATAACAATAGTTTAGAGCATTGGTTTTAATTATTTATCAAAAAACCAATTTCTGAAAAATAGCATATATATATATATTATATATATATATATACATATTAAAAATATTAAATATAAATAATATTATATATATATAAATATATATATATATATATAATTATATATATATATTAATATATAAATATAATATATATATGATAATAATATATATATATACTAGTAGATATATATAATATAATATAATAATAAATGTATATATTTATATATATATATATATATAATATATATATTATAATAAATTTATATAGTATATATATATATATATATAATATAATACTAACATATATATAATATATATATTATAATATATATATATTATATATATATATATAATAATATATATATATATAATATATATCTTTAAGATTAAATGAACACAGATGTAGAGAGAGAGAGGAGTCATACATGGAACTTAATCTTAAGTTAGGAAAGTTTTATCATTTTGGCATATCGATACAAATTTGTAGTACAAAGATAACTTAGGGAGATCTTGCTTCTTTTGCATTTTTGAGGTGTTTCACTGACTATCAGTTTTGCTCTTTCTTACATAAGGTTCTTTTTAAATTAATTAGTGGTAGCGGAGCGTAGTCCTAAAATGAGTTGAAAATCAAAAACTAGCTCAGAAGAAAGTATAGAGTAGAGTAGACGGGTTGTTTGTCATTAGTAAACTGTGAATTGCAATTCTATAGAACTAGAATAAACTTATTCTAAAATAATATATTAGCATTTAGGTCTAAGAGATCAGAAGAATAAATGTGGATAGGATATATGGAAGCAGAGAAAATCCGAGTAAGAGAATTTGTAAGTGAAAAGTGAAAACCATTCAAGATAACAACATGACATTGGCAAGGAATGAAGAAAAGGTGAATTAGAAAAAGTATAGATGTTCATAAGGATAATAGCTGAAAATTAGTAAAAGTGCTTAGAGAGCTGGTAAACAACAAGGAGAAGGGACGATTTCTAAGTAATATCAAATGTTTTATGGGGAGTGTTTGATCGATTTCGGGATAATAAGATATTGAATGTATGAATGATTAGGCTCGATCTATAACATTGTGAGGTACCAATGATGGAAAACAGCTATGTGTGGCCTATTTCTAAGAAGTAAAAGAAGATTGAAAATATAGCAGTTAGCTTAAATTATGGTGGTAAAAGGTTTGGAAAAGTTAATGAAAGGTCATAAGAAAAATATTTAGAATATAACAAGGTATTATATTCAACAGCACGTTCATAAAGGAGGTATCAAACCATTTAAATTATATAACATACTGGCGAATGTGCCAAGGAGATCCAGTGAATGGTAATTTAGACTTTAGCAAGCTTGGATAAGGTCTCACATAAGGGCTGAGCAGTTATGCAATGTGTATATATAGGTGAGTATACATGGTTGATTAAAGAGTGTTAAGCTATTTGTATAGTAAATCGTGTGGTGTTGTGTGTGGGTGTCGGGAATGAGTAAACTGAAAACTGAAAATTTGAACTATTTAGATTGTTCGTTTTTGACGAGCATCTGATCGAATACTGTAGAGAAATGTTGGGGGGACAAGGAGGTTTTCTATTGACTTGCTATGTGTGGCCTGCGCTAATCACGATGCGTGGAATATCACCATCTCTAATCTCACCTAATACATTTATTATTGGTCCTGAAACCCAGCTGCAGGAATTCAATTTCAAATAAACTATACTCTCTAAATAGTAATCTTTCTATATTTGTCTAATGGTGGTCTGTGCTATAAATAAATAAACACTCTGTACACGTCTGAGAATCTTGATACAATTATCGATGTTCTGTGCTAAAAATTTCTCCCTAATACTTATTTTGTGCGCCTACGCCCCCAAGAACGATTTCACGTTCTTTTGACTATCTACTACTTCATGAAACTGCTTACTTTTCCATCAAATGACTGACATCTCCTATTTATGGATTTCAACATACCAACTGAGTGGGGGCCTCTCACACTGGATGCAGACGGAATGAGCCAAAACATTCAGTAATCCAACAATCTGACAGTTATATTAAGGAACCTACACATATCAGATGTCCTAACAAATTCTTTGAATCGCTGACTTAATTTTTCCCGCACTACCCTTATCCGCATAAATACACCAATTCCCCTCCTGCGATTGGTAACGTGACCACAGTCTATAAGCTTTGAATTATAATATTTTCCACAGCTCACATGGCTCCATAACGGTTTCTGGCACTTAATGGCTAATTGGGGGGGAATTGGGGGGGTGGCATGGGGTTTTGTAACACTCTTGAATGCCTGATTTGACTCGGGATCCGTCACCACTGAAAAGTGGGCCAAAATACTCATGGATGAGCAGTTATCCACTCACTAAATCTTTTCTCCCCAAAATCTGGTTCATGAGCTTGTTCTCTCGGCCATCAGAGAGAGACAATCGTATTGGAAAGAAAAAACTCTCATTCTTCAATCACTTTCCTCACTAAGATTGTAATCGTTAAAGAAATTGATTCGACGGATCTATCGCATAAGCAACGCGCTTCACTAAAAGAAATCGACAACCTACTTGTCTCCTACTGAAAAAAATTCTGGGCCCTTGCAAAATATTCTAACAACTTTGAAATCTGCTCCTTAATCGTCTGAACGTCGTGCTACTCTCCTTTCTGAAAAGCCAATCTTTGCCACTTTTCATCAATTCATCCCGGACATCTGGCAGCTCTCCATCTCTCCCTCAGAGTTCCCATGTCTTGTAACTTGATAAACGGGTCATGTGACTGGATCAGCAAACATTAGGGTAACAAGCTTCTGGGATGTCATCCCAATCCGTGTTTTGAGGAGTGGATAAGATTTTGATGTCTTGCTCAAACTCATCTCTGTCTTATAATAATACTTGTCCTCAGTTGCCGGAAGCGCAATATGTCACCGATCGCGAAAGCAGCCGCTCTAATCCTCCAAATCGCCATAGCTCTCATTGTATTCTATCTAAAATCTTAAAAACTCTCCTTGATCATCTAATATATTAGTCCTACATTTTGATCATAAGATGCTTTTCCATCGTTGATGTCACTGTGGACAATACTTCCTATCAAAGCATTATGTCTTCAACCCTTAGGAATGGGGAGTCTTTCATGGTGCGATTGACCATATCAAAGATTTGGATCGGTGCACCGTCCTGGCTCTCTAAGCCTTCCTGGTCCTCTTTAATTGCTACCTTTATAGGTTCTCTCTGATCGCCTCATATCACACTCGGCTGATGGATCGACCTTCTTCCTCTTCTTTAATAGTGGGTTCACGCAAGGCTCAGTTCTACCTCAACTTATTCCATTTTATCAAGGATTTCCTCACTTAATTCCAACTATTCTCTCCTTAAGCAGTCTGAACATCCACTCTTCACCCACTAAATCTGTCCCGATCCTTTTCTCTAGAGTGCTTCGGCTTCCGGCTTTCCGATCTATCTGTCATCTGATGGATTTCATGTGGGATCAACAGCAACCTTGCAAATCAACTCTTAGAACACTCAACTTCTTAATCCTCAAAAACCTCCAACTTTCTATTTTAAACGAGGCTTAATCTCGTGAACAACAATGAAACATCTTGGTCTAACATAAACAATAAATTGTTTGCAAACCTAATATCATGTGCAAGGTGCCTCAAAGAAACCGGGATCTGTTCAGGTGGGCGGAAATTTTTTACCTCTGCACACTCTTCAGTATAAAAAGGGCTATTTCCGCCCTGTAGGAGACTGTTACATTTTGGGGGCACAAGCTCACATTCTATTGGATAGGGGGAGTCTAACAAAGATTATAAATGTCCTACTTTTTCTAATCATGACCTCTATCTTGCACGTATTGACGTTGGCGGCACTTCTCTTTTTCTAAGACTAAATGGTAGAGCTCAGGAAGTGGCATCGCATTCACTCCATTGGCTCAACCTCGCATACAAGGGGTGCCTGCTCTCTCGCATGGTTTTGGAAACCCAACTTGTATCATTGTGTGTGCTCTTCTTCCTGCTACTTATTTGTGAACTGGCTTCGTTATCTTCCGTTTTATAATCTATTAACTTCTCTCTAAAGGCCCACGTCTGCGTCTCTTGAAAAGGATCGGGCCTGATGGAAAAAATATTAGTGGCAAAATTGTATAATTGCGGAAGCTTGGGCCACTAAAGAATTTTCTTAAAAAAATTAACTTTTCGAAACAAAAATTTTTGAAAAAAAGTCACAGGTAAACGTATTACCTTGTGATCTATTATATACTATATCTATTATATATAATATATAATATATATACATATAATATATAAAAATATTATAATTAATACTAGTAGTATATATAGATATAGATAATATATATATATATTATATACGGTATATATAATATATATTATTGAGTTAAATTCAAATCTAATTTGTTCAATAATCTAAAAATGACAGAAGAGAAAAAATATGCCGATTGCAAGATGATATATTTCCAAGACATATAATATATATATATATATAGTAATATATATATAGTATATAATATATAATATTAAATATATATATAGATATAATAGAAATATATAATATATATAATATATAATTTAGGATGTCCGAAATTCGTAAATATCGTATTCGCCTATCGCCAAAAAGCAATTCGTATTCCTTTTTGAAGGGCTATCATCGGAAAACGTTAGGTGATAAAGTGATATATAGATAATTAAATGAAATTTGAGAAACTTATTCCAAAAAAAAAATATAGCCAAATTTGTAGCAATAGGGAAAATCTTGGTCTTTACAGATCTATAAGACCTTGACATTCTCAATATCAAAAAATAGAATTACATAGTGATACGTGATAATGGACCAAAACATGAGCTGGTATAAAAGCAGGAGTGCGCTATCAATTTCATGTTTATCACTGTTGCAACTTCATCACATTCAATATTAAATGTCAGAAGTCGTAAAGATATTCTTCTACTGTGGCAGAGCATATCCTCTCACTCACCATCAGCAACGCAGCTGCAAACTTAAAACTTTACAGATCAGGCCGAATGTCAAACGCAATAAATTAATCAAGACCTTTCTACACCGACAAACTTATTATTCTTAAAAGATGTTTGAAAGACAAAAAGTTCCATCCATATACGGCTGAATGCAATAAAAATGTTGCTGAATTTCATGCAAAAAAATTATTCCATTATGAGCATTTTGAACAACACAAAAAAAATTATCAATAAATCGCCCAAGTGATCCCTTTCATTTAGCAATAAATCTATTTTAAATAAGTGCATTAAAAGCAAAGCTTAGTGAAAATACACTCGTTGAAAGTGCTAAGAACATAGAAAAAAGACTTCTAAGTTTCTGTGATAAATCTTGTGTGTACTACTTCTAATCTGCGATCAGCTAAGTATTTCACTGAATCAAATTGAATCAGTAAAAATATCAGGACATGTAAAGAAATCATGAAATTTAGCTCCTACTTCTGGAGAGATTACGAGTTGGGAAAGTGAAAGCTGAAAGGTCCATTTCACTCTTTAATGGATGGGTTTTAAAGAATTGCGATCAAAATCGTCATACAGAAAAAAGGGTAGAGTGAAAAATTGAAAGTCATCTTCCTACGATGTGATATTGAATAAAAGAAAAGCACATACGTAATTAAACATCATAAAAACAAATAATAAGATTGCCTACTTGACCAGTGAAGAATAATGAAATGCCCTTCAATTGGGAAAAACACTGGAAAAGTTTATGATTTGAAAAAACACAATAAAATACCTTCAGCTCCACGTCAACATCGAAATGAAGAATTATTGAAATATGAAGCCACAAGAAATAGGCTATCCCTGAAAATGAAGAACTGCTAATTTCTTCATTAAAGCTAGACTTATCAAATGCATTAGATTATTTCTCACGTTTCTTTCATTTCATTAATTATTTTAAATATGTGAATGGTTTGCTACAGCAGATATTGATTAATACTTTGTTTATACTTTGTTATAACAATGGTAAACAGAATAACTTTGGACGGGGGGTTCAACAATTGAAATTTTATGCTGATCAAAAATTAATCTGTTTTGCATATCAATCGCATTTGTGAGATATTGGGTGTAACAACACAGATTTGTAAAATTTAATGATTTATACTTTTCAGAGATATATATATATATTGATATATATAGATATATATATATAATTAATAATATATATACTAATATATATATATATATATATATCTAATATAATTTATAATATATATATATATATATATACTAAATATATATATATAATATATTATATATTATATAATATTATGATGGACAAATATCCATTCATCATCATCAGCAAAATCGGCATATTTTTTCAATCGTCATCGCATACCGAATTTCGCGGGGATATTTGCGATTAATTTAAAAAATTTAAGAATTTGAATAAATAAACTCAATAAAATAATAAAAAATAATAATAATATAATTAAATAATAAAATATTTCCAATAATATAATTTATATATATATATATAAATATATATATATATAATAATATATTATAAGAACAATGTCCTATAGCAAGATAATATATTTATATATCGATGTATCTATAAATGTTAGCTAGCATACTATATATATATATATTATATAGAGAATATATACCATTTTGCTGGTATGTAACATCGCTAATGTTCGCCTTTCTGTTTCGTTCTGATCCACTCATAAACTCACCCACAAACATATCATCATCCATACACACATATTGAACTACTCCACACCCTCGCTTCTGAACACATCATACACGCACATCCTACTCACCCTTATAATCCACACTGATCAGGCGACCAAAACATTGCCCCAAAATCATAGTCTTGACGTGACTAAAGAAAGCGACTAAAGACGGTGGTAGTTAAGTGCTGCTACTAACACTTATTTTGCTAGGAATGCTAATGCATCTCGGAGAGGTCGTGACGCAGAAGCGCCTCTATACATAAAAGTATGAATCGTATTGTAGTATTGAATGTCAGAAAATAAATGTGAGAGATAGAAGAGTGATGGGATGTAATTAGAAAGGCAATTGATTGCTCGATTTATACTACGGAAACAAAGATAAAGGAAACAGTGAAAATATGTGTGTGTTAAATTTTTTGTGTGCTGTGGGAAAGGAATGAAGGGTATAGAAAGATCAATTCTGATGATGAATGTGTGGAGGTAGTAGAATTTGTTTGTGAGTACTAAAGTCTAAAGGTTAATACTTTAAGTGAAAAGTAAAAATTGTTGGTTGCGACATATGAACATCAGGAATGTGAAAGAGACGATTTCTGGGATAAATCTAGAGTTTGATGAGAATAGGAATCAGTCATTTGCCAATACCATTCAATTGGATTTTTTTTTACATTTCCCACACTTCACGGCAAGAGCCCTATTCAGGTTGGGTTAGTACTCTCAAAAGTCACCCCTAAGCGAAATTCGCATATGAGCACATGACGCAGGTTTTAAAGTGAGAGATTGAATTCACAGGAGACACAGAAGATGGAATGAGAATTCAATCAGAAACCAGAAGTTGTGAAAGAAGGAAGCACACAGAAAACTA
Source organism: Trachelipus rathkii (assembly GCA_015478945.1). Lineage (NCBI taxonomy): Eukaryota > Metazoa > Arthropoda > Malacostraca > Isopoda > Trachelipodidae > Trachelipus > Trachelipus rathkii. The sequence continues at coordinate 34,824 of JABUQX010113186.1, forward strand.
GCCTGATTACAATGTCAACACTGAATATCGTAGCGCATAATACCCTTTCTACAGGTGTAAAGGTGTGTACGCAGTATCAAGTCTCTACACTTGCGCTGCGGTACATATAGAAGAGATTAAACACCAACATCGCGCTCAAAGAAGAGGTCCAAAGGAAAATTGCAAGTCAGAACAGTTTATAACCTTGGCCTCTGAATGACCTCGGTCCCCAAAAGCAGGTGAAAATCAAGAGCTCCCCAGAATAAGCAGTACTATACATGGCGATGAGACCTTGAAGCGGAGCAAACTGAAAAAGAGAAGCTCACAGCTAACAGACTTCCAGTTTGAGGCGCCTAGCACAGTTTGTGATGTGAATTTCACAAATATTTTTGTCATTGTTAAGGCCAAGGTATGTTTATATTGTCAACAGGAGAGACACAGAACCGTCGAAAGGGAAAGTTTAAAGGTATTTTGGAGAAGGAGATTTGTAGAAGTGGGTTTTAAAAATTGATAAAATTTATTTATTTTCATCAATTCTACTCCTCTTTTACTTCTAGAAATGGCATATCGTTTTAAATCTTTCCGGATTTTAATCTTAAAGGGGAAAACTTTTTTTGATGAGGAACTTCTATATTTTTTAAAAATCAAATTCTACAAATCTCTTCTCCAAAATACCTCTAACCTCCCTACTCTTTCTACGTTCTTGTCGTCTGCTCCTTGTTGAGCAATACTAAAATCTCTTGCTCTTAACTATGAACAAAAAAATATATTGGAACTCACAGTCACAACGGTTCTAGGCGGCCTCAAGAACTGAAGTTCTGTTTATGACTGTGAGACTTTCTCTTTCTCAAGTGCTGTCTGCTAACCAAGGGTCTCATCCGCCCATGATGTAAGTACTGCATCTCATATTGGGGGAGGCTTGATTCACCCTGCTTTGGACAGGGTCGTTTAAAGGCAAAAAAGGCTTTATAAACGTTCTGTACTTTCCAGTTCACTTGACCCTCTATCTTTGAGCGCGATCGTTGGTGCTTTATTCTATCCATATGTACGCAGCGCAATCTAGAGGAACTTATCACTCGCGTACCACCACCTTTACGACGCCTCGTAGCACAAGGGTGATGTATCTGCCACGAGTATTATGTTGCCAATTGGTCATCCAGTAGTTTGCCTGGGTGCTTCCTTCTTCCACACCGATCCCTGGGGGTCCTTTGAAAAAAAATTTCCTCCCTCCACTTCTTATTCCTACTGAATAATCTCCTCCTTAAAACTGCCGTCTGTGCATATGCGTAATTGCGCTATGAGGGTGAACTTTTAGAGTATACACCCTTCTTTAATAGGCTCTGCCTGAAGTGTGGGGACACTGTAAAAAAAAATCTTGAATGCAGAAACTAGTGGCAATAACTGAAGCTTCTAGTCACCCCATTTAAAACATATTCAGATTATCCAGAAAATCGTACTCTCTTCATACATTACCCTCAGATGATCATAATGTCGCAACCACACAAATTTAGGCTTTCAACTAATTAACCTTTAGACTTTAGTACTCACACACACAAATTCCAAACCCTAACCACAATTCACTCATCAAAATTGCAAATCTCTCCCCCTCTCATTCCTTCCACAGCAACACCAAACCATTTCACACCACACAACATTTTCACTGTTCCTTTCATCTTGTCATAACATCGAGCAAATCAAATTTTGCCTTTCTAAATACATCCATCACCTCTCATCTCAACATTTATTATTCCTCTGACATTCCATATACAGATACGATTCAACATTAGAAGAAGGCCTCAACTGTGTAAACTTCTCCGAGCAATCATAGCATTCTTTGCGATGAGAATTGTAGTAGCAGCCACTTAACTACCACTCCTTTTAGTCGCTCTAATAACAAGCAAGACATAAATGTGGCAATTTTTTGTCTACACGTATGATATAGGATAGGATGTGTGTAAGTGTTCTAGAAGCAGTGTGGAATAAGTATGATGTATATATATGTTTCTGAGAGAGGTGGATATGAAGCATAAACAAGAAAGCAACCATTAGCACGGAAGTACATACCTAACAAAATGGTATATATATATATAGTTATAATAATATAGTATATAATATATATTATATATATATATAAATTATATATATATATATAATATATATAATATAGTATATATTAGATATATCATATATATATATATATATATATATCTATATAATAAATTAATTATCTATATATTATTTTATTATTTGTATTATTATTATTATTATGCTAATTATTTATTATTATTATTGAGTTTTAATATTATTCAAAATTTCTTTAAATGTTAAATGTTATTAAATATAAGCGCGAAATTTGCGAGACACGATGACGATTGATAAAAAAAATATGCAGAATTTTGCCGATGAACGAGACGATGACGATTAATCTCCATCATAATATATATATATATAATACATAAATATAATATATATTATTTATTATATATATATAATATATATATATTAATAATATATATCTATATATATATATATAATAATATATATATATATATATATATATATATATAAATAAATATAATCCGCAATAATGTGATAGCCTCTGAAAAGGTATAAATCATAAAATTTTACAAATCTTTGTTACACACAATATCTCACAAATGCGAGTGATAGCAAAAACCGTTACATTTGTTGGAATTCAACACATCAAAATCAATTGGAAAACCCCGTCCAAGACTATTGTCATGTTACCAGTGTTTACTACAAGTAATGTAAACAAAAGTAAAATAACTATTTCTTACCTGTAAAAACATTCAAATATTAAAAAATAATAAATGAAATGAAAAAAAAAATAGTACTTAAAGATTTAAACTAAACTTCATTTGAAATAAGCTCTAAGGTTAAAAGACAGAAGATTAGCAGTCTCCATTTTCCAGGAATCGGCTCTAAATATTTCTCCTATCTAAATATCTTTCACTTCGGCTGTGACGGTGGAGCTAAAGGTATTTTAATTGCTAGTTTTTTCAATCATAAAACTATTCCAGGTTTTTCCACTCAATTGAAGGTATCCATTATCTCTTCCACTGGCAAATAGGCAAACTATATATTTGGTTTATTTCTTGATGTAATTCCGTAATAGCCTTTACATTTTATGTACAATAATCACATCGTCATAAGATGGGAAACTTCACTTGTTCAACTCTCACTTCTTCTGTATGACGTATTTGATGCACAATTTCCTTAAAAACAAATCCATTAAAGAAGTGAAATGGAACTGCAGCTTCACTTCCCAACACGAATCATCGTCAGCAGAAGAGGCAGGAGCTAAATTTTCATGCATTTCTTTACATGCCCTCAATGACCATATTTTTTACTGATATCATCTGATTCAGTTGAAAAATTACCTTGAATCGCAGATCTAAGAAAGTAGCTACACACAAAGATTAATCACAGAAACTTAGAAAGTCTTTTTCTACGATTTTAGCACTTCACGAGTAATTATCACTGAAGCTTTTTGGCTTTAATTGCTTATTTAAATAGAGTTTATGCTAAATGGAAGGATGACTTGCGACTGTTAGCTTCACGTTAATGCTTGTTTTAGTGTTGTCAAATGCTCAAGTAAATGAATATTATTTGCACGAAAATCAGTCAACATTTCCCTGATTTGCATTCAGCATCGTATATGGAGGGAACTTTTGTTCAAACAATCTTTAAGCATATAAAAAGTCTGTCCACGTGTAGAAAGGTTGAATTAATATGCTGTTGACATCAGCTGCATCTTAAAGTTTTAAGCTTGCAGCTGCGTTGCTGAATGTGAAAATGAGGGATATGCTGCAAGTTAGATAAAAATCTTTAACAGAGCCTCTGACTAATATTGAATCGTGAATTGCATAAGTGCAACATGTGAAATAAAACATGAAATGATAGCAAGCCACTCTCCCTTTATACCAGCTACCATGTTTGTCCATTATCCCGTATCAACTAAATGAATCTATTTTAGAATATATGAAACAACCTGTCACAGCCTATAGATGCACAAATGCAAAGATATCCGCCATATTGGCTCAAATTTTGGCATATTTTTTTTTTTTTTGGACAATAATTTCTAAATTTCAAATTTATAATTGAAATAACTCTTTTGACGTAATTTATTGTTTATAAGCTCAATATTCGCGAATAGTTCGGCGCAAAAAGCGACATACCGAATATTTCTGCTTTGGCGATAGGCGAAATACCGAATACTACGATATGCGCAACATCCCTATATAATATATATATATATATATATATATAATAATATTATATATTATATAAAATAATATATATAAATATATATATATATAATATAATATATATGATATAATATATATATACTACATTTCTTGGACATTAATCATCATCGGCAAAATCGGCATATTCTTTCTCAATCGGTCAATTTTTGCAGATTATTTGAACAAATATTAAAAATTTGGAATAATAATTAAAACTCAATAATAATATATATATATATATACCGGTATATATATATATAATATATATATATATATATACTATATATATTATTATAATATACATATAAATTATATATATATATATATAATATATATATATTAAATATATATATATATAAATAAACTCATAGAGCATATTTAGATACTGAACGTGACTTTTTTCAAAAAAAATTTTTGTTCAGAATATTTTTAAGAAAATTCTTAGTGCAACTTCCGCAATTATGCAGAAGCTTGCCATAATAATTTTCTCACAGCCGAGCCCTTTTCAGGAGAGCGCAGACTGGGCTTTAAAGAGAGGAAGCTTAAATATATTATAAAAACGGAAGAAGGCAAGGATTCCACAAACAAAAGTAGCAGGAAAGAAAGAGCACACAAGAACAGTCTGGGTTCTCAAAACAGCAAGAGCAAGGCCCCCTTGTATTGGGCGAGGTGACGCATGGCGTGGAATGGAAGTGGCCACTCCTAGGCATGCTACCATGTAGTACCTTTAAAAAAGAGATAGTCGCCAACGTCACGTCGCAGAGATAGAGGGTCAAGAGAATAGAAAGTAGGGGACAGTTTAATATAAATCTTTTTTAGCTTTAACTCGCACCCTATCCAATAAAATGTGGGAGCTGTGCCCCACAAATGTATAGATACAGTAACTCCATACAAGGTGCAAATAAGAGCGCTTTATACAACTGAAGTAGCTGTAGCAGAGGTAAAAAATTCGCAGCAAACCTGAACAGAAATCGCGTTTTCTTGAGGCCACCTCAGCAACCAACGTGATATATGAGGTTTGCAAGACAATTTATTGTTTTGTAAGACAAGAATGATGTTGTTCACAGGTGGAACGTTAGAGCCGTTGAAGGAAATAGGAAAG
>JABUQX010113187.1:0-22500 GCA_015478945.1 Trachelipus rathkii
AATGAGGATATATCATATATATCAGATATTAATATTACTTCTAGTATTAGTGATGAGATTGTGTTAAGATGTGTGAGCAGCTGAACAATTGTCTGAGTTTTCACTATTACGAGGAGATATATGTTGAAGAAATGAGAAAGGGGACGGGCGATCGCATGGAAAGTAATGTATGTAGGGAAAAGTGTGAGTGACCTAGAGAAAAGTGGCTGGGTGCAATTAAATCGTTGAAGTGTGATTGACAGGGACTAGCGATCTTTGAGTTGCAGTTGCGGGTCTTACATGAGGGTATGTTGGATTCTGAGTGCTTATGTTGTTGTAGTGAGCTATGGATCTGAATAGAGAAGATATAATCTACGGTTCAATGTTTTTTCGAATGCAGTCTTAAGGGTGTGCTAGGTGTGAAGCCGAATTGTTTAAAACGATTTTTGGAAGCAGGCATGAACGTGATTAGAAGGAGATAGTAGTCGGTGTGAGATACGGAGCGTACATGAGAGGTGTATAGTTGAAGACAGTTATGTTGAGATGGATTTGGTCATGTGGAAAGGATGAATGTAGACCGGGTTGGAGCTATAAGGCGGATGATATAGTGCGCTGAGTGTGTTTGGAAAAGACCGAACGCTGGAGAGACCGAGGAAAGTGGTTTGACGTCCGTGTCGAAAAGCGAATTGTTGAGGATGGATGGTGAGTTGGCGAGCGGAAAGAATGAAAGGTGCATGATAGGAGATGATGGCGGGGTTTTGTGTCATGGGGGACATGTTGTGGCCCACCCTGGGCCAGGGGATTTTAACCTCTTACTTGACGAGATTCTTACATTAGTTGAGGGTCCCGTCGCAAGGTCCCATTGTGCTCTTTAGGGCTGGATTTGTGTCTGTTGACGGCTCTCACGTAAGTACTGAGTTACAGAGGGTAGCAGAGGCTGGGCTATTCTTCTATCGACGTTTCTGTCATGTTCTCCCAACTGCTTTCTTTCTTTCGATGATGTGAGTCAGCACCTTCCCCAATCTGGGCAAGCCACGGAACGGTTGTGACGAAGCAGAGGAAATACTAACTTATATAATTTATATTTTATATATACTTATCTATTAAGTTATATATATATATATATATACTAATAAATATTATTATTCATTATATACTACTATCATTATTGCTTATGGTATTGTATGACGTTCCAGTGAACCTAATGGTGTCGCCTTTCTGTTCATGCGTTCATATCAACCACTCATCGCTCCAGAAAATCAGTATCATATTACACTACTGTATCATCCACCCCTCTGTCTAGACGAACATCCTTCAGACATTGCCCTATCTTATATTGCCTATGGTAGGGAAGAAAATCCCTCTATGTCCTCGTTTGTCAGCGTAGAAGGCGGACTAAGGGGACGGTGGTTGTCTAGCGTTGGCTTAGCCTACTAGCCACTGGTATATCTTTTGCCAGGAATGCATAGATTGCCAGGTGGACCTCCGGAGGAAAGGATTCCGCTGATCTCAGTAAGCCCCCTACTCCTATTGCTCCTATCGGCGAAATGTTCTGACGTATTCTGTATATGATAATGTCAGAGGGATAATGTTGAGGAGATGAGGGAAGAGGTGATTGATGTATTTAGAAAGCAAAATTTGATTTGCTTCACTGTGCTGAACCAAAGATGAACAGGAAACGGTGAACATAGGTCGGCTGTGGTGGAAGTGTTTGTGTTGCCTGTGGAAGGAACGAGGGGGGATAGAGATTTTGCATTCTGATGAGTGAGTTGTGGTAGAGGCTATGGTAGATTTTGTTCGTGTGTGGTACTAAGTCTAAAGGTGTTTACAATTTAGTTTGCAAAAAGGTCAAATTTGTGTGTTTGCTACATATATGATCCATCTGAGGGGTAATGTTGAAAGAGTACGATTTTCTGGTGTCATGGCTGATGACTGGTTTGGATGGGCGGGAATAGTGAGATTCAAAGATCTTTGGCCGAAATATTTGCCCATTCAAGGATTTCATCAGCGAGAATGTCACCAAATCCACGGGGCAGAACCTATTCAAGGAGGGCTGTATTTACTCTTCAAAGTTCACCCTTTAGCGCAATGTACGCATAGAGCACTACCGCGGGGTTTCAAGTGGGGGATTAAATTCAAGGTCGGAGTCTACCAGATGAAGAGAATTCCACAAAATCAGAGGTGTGGGAAGAAGAAGCACGCACGCCACCCGGGACTTGCACTGGAGTTAGCCAATGGCTAACCATCCTCTGCCGCAGATTACGTCACTGTATTTGTCACGAGAGCCGTCATACCGTGAGGGCTGGTATTCGCGTTGATAAGTACCTCTTTGCTGCAGCCACTTGCAGCTCGTACATATAGGATAGAGATAAAGGCCCCAACATCGCCTCGCAAAGATTAGGGTTTCAAGTGAGACTGCGAAAGCTTCAACAGAACGTTTATAGAGCCTTTTGCCGTTTGACTGACCGCTGTCCAAGCCGGGTGCCAGAGCCCCGCCCACTCAGATATGGAGCATTATCCCAACATGGGCGGATGAGACCTTGGCCTGTGGAGCACACTGAGAAGGAGGACAAGTCTCACGCTTAAAACAAAGGTCTCGAGTTCTTTGAGCCGCCGGCCTAGCAACCCTGTAGTGAGGTGAGGTTCTCCAGCATATTTTTTTATTCCTTTTTAAGGCAAGGATGTTTAATTGTCACAGGAGAGACGAACGAAGCCGTCGAAAGAAAGGAAAGTTAGAGCGCTAGATTTTGGAGAAGGGATTTGTGACAAACCGCTATATGAATTTTCACAAGTTTTTCTATCCATCGGCGAGATAAAATTTGCACAGATAAGCGAGCAGACGGCAATTCCAGAGTAAAAGTAGGGAGTAAATGTATGGACGTTTAAAAGAACAGGGTCGAGTCACGGATTCGACGTGGATAGAGGGTGTAAGGTAAGGTGAGGATCATAATGAAAAGTAGGATATAAGACAGAACCCTGGGGAACACCCACTGAAAATCATATTGACAGAACAGAAGAAGAGGGTGCGCCCCGCATCACAACAGCGTAATTTGCGATTTTTGAACCGAAGCTTAGATTAGCAAGCAGAAAGAGAAAGAAAAGAACACAAAGAGGGCATGGAGCAGCAGAAGTGAGCGCGTTATGCCATACTCGGTCCAATTGCGTCTGGGATATGTAGCGCCAGCCAGCCCAAGTCTCCCGTGAGTTCTAAGAGCGAATAACAACACAATCTCGTTTAATAGGATTGTTTTCGCCAGTGCTTTAGTGCACGAGGCCATTACTTGGCGATTCGGCAGTTGAGTTTCCAGATGATCTAGAAGTGGTTGAAAGGGTTCTCAGATTTAGCTGGATACAAGTGATAGAGACTACAGGCGATTAGTTTAGAAGGTCAAGGAGCGGACTCCTTTTTAATCGGAAGCGTTGGACATGGTGAAGGCTTCCAACACTGAGTGGGCAAAGTGCAACAGTACTTGGCATTAGAGAATTAGTGAGCGCGAGGACCGGAATTAGCTTTTCAGTTGGAGATTACAACACACAATTGATCAGGATCCGATAAACAGGAGGAAAGGCGATTTACAGAAGTTGTTAGAGTGAAACTTCTTGTCAGTTTAGGGAAGCCAAGGAACGGTTAGCCGCACCTTTCTTTTGATAAAGCCAGCTTGCCGTCGAAAGAGTTATCCCTGCATCGTTTTTGCGCTGAATGAAATTAGCGAGAGTTTTCGACTTAGGAGAACAATTCCTGCAACGATTTCTAGCAACTGTCTCTAGCCTGATGGCCAGAGAATAGCGATACGATCGACACCATGGATTTATCGACGGAAGATCACGATTAGTTAGGAAATAGATGCAGGAACGCAAAAAATTTTTCTGAAGAGAACTGAACCTGCTCACTCCCTCGACGTTACAGCCTCTTTCTATTTTTTAAATATTTATACTCATCATTAATCCTTTATGTGAGGTAGCCAATGCTTCATCTGCAAATTGGCAACGCTGTACATTTAGAGTCCTGGCTACAAGATATTTGTCATCAAATTATCGAAGAAAGATCGACCGAGCATCATAAGTTTTCGCACCACAAATGTCTCCTCATTTCCATTAATAAATACTTTTCTTTTCATTGATTACCTTTATTTCTTATTCTTATTATTTGTTATTATGTATAACCTCCTTCATGTCTTAGGTCATTTTGCTTCCACCTTTTTGATTATCTATTTTATTAGTCATTTAGACAATTATCATTTTACTTTTTCAAGCGGTCTTAGAATCTAACATTCATTTTTATTACATGTGCATTACTATGTGAGACAGAGGCAGGTTTCGCTGATAAGTGGAGAGAGAACAAAAGAAGAATTGACATACTGTTAGAAGGTATAGTTACGTATTATTACAAAACCCATTAGTAACTTATATATATAATTATATATATTAGAGTGAATCCAACACATCACGCCCAGATAGTAATACCACATGAAGGACACTAGTATATTTCATCCCATATTATCCCATTCAGTATGAGCCACACCTACCCTCACGTTGAACAACTGACCTGAACAAGATCTTTTTCGTGATATAACTTATTTGCCTAACGTTCCTCTTTAATAATATTTAGATCTTTTGAGCAGTTATTTTTTACGGTTATTTATTACAATCATTTCGGAATATCTGGAAACGAAAGAGATGCCGTTTTTGATTTCCTTATTACATTTGTTCGTAACAACCCATTTATTCGTGGTTTACATGCACTCACCTTTTTACTGAATGTCCCCCTCTTATTATAGTTACCCACTTTCTTGCACTCCTTGACTAAGATTCTTTCTTTCACTTATTCATTGTACCTAAACAAACAATTCTATCCTATTTTCTTCCTTTCTCTTCCCTTTTTCTTTCACTCCTCATTCCCCCTTTCCATGTAGTGTTTATTGTTTTTTCCATTTACTCTCTCTTTGTTTAACTCCTAACTCAATTTTCAGTCTTCTATCCATTTTCAATTTCTTTGATTTCTTCTTTTCTATCTTTCCTTTCGCGACCTCATATCATTCTTAATCTCTTTATTCAAACTCCTGCATGTTGATTTCAAAGCGTTTACCCAGCTTTGTGCTTCCTACCTTTCCCCTTATATGCTATCACTTACTTCTGTCATTTCTGTCATGAATTCCCGCTTAAACGTACTTCCGTGCGTCAATCCCCTCATTTCGGCTCAGGGTCCTCTCGCTTCTTAGTTGACTTGTATCCTTTTGGCAACTCCTGATTTGATTCAGCAAAGGAAAATTTATCCCCAACTCCTACCTTGTATGCCCTCATTGAATACCCTATGTTTGGAATTTCAGGCCTTCTATACCGTTACAAATGACGCTCTGTTAAATCTCGATTCAAGCTACTTCTCTTCCAGTTGTAGCCAAGTAGAAAGCATCTCATTTTTTTCTTTCTTCACCTTTTAAAAGTCGCCGTTCGTTCTCCTTTTCGAGCCTTTTCCTTCACTTGTCTTATTGTGTTTAGCTTATTATACTAACCTCAAAAGAATGATGGTCTTGTTCCTGTGTGCTGTCCAATCCATTAGTTTTCCAAATTTGAGACTTCTATTCCTGGAATGATTGAGTGGTCCCAATCCTTACTCTTAACATACCTTTCCCTATAGACATATCCTTTTAATATGCGTTGAAGCTATTTATTTTGACTAAGGTAACTCTCCTACTTCCCGTTCTTCTATCTCCACCCTATGTATTTAGAAATCCATATCTCATGGCCTCCTTTCTCCGATTTTTAGAGAGTCTTTTCAAATTCCCTTTCCGCCATTTTAATAAAACTCAGATGTGTCACACGTTAAAATAAAAGTCTGTCTCGTCGGGATAACGCCCTAATCTAAATTTAATGCTTCCTCATACCTCCATCCTGATAGGCACAACGGCTTAGATTAAAAATCCTTTTTTCCCCCTGTCCTTATATCAATGTATCATTAAACAGTTATCTCATACCAGATCGTGCTGCATCTTTAACCATTTACACCCTCTTTTAGCCTCACACACTTCTCTACTTTAGCTTCGCATTTTGGGTGGCTTGATATACACTCTCTTCTCCTATCCTCATAACCCACTTGCCTGGGCATGTGTTAATGTCTGACTACTCATGCACGTGACATACCTAATAACGACCCCCCTAATTGCAAGACACCCAGGTTTTCCGTGTTCGACTGTAAGCACCGTCGGGAGCATCAGTTTACTAGACCTTCTCCTTTCTTCACTTCCTGTAGAATGTACCTTTTGCTATCCCTGTCCTTCCTTCTAATTTCCCGTTTTTTTTGTATAACCCACTTGTTTCATCACCTTTCTTCCCTTTCCCGATCATGAAATCCACAATATGCTCTTCGAGTAACGTTATTTTCTTTCCATCTCTCCATATACCCATCTTTTTTGCCTCAGTTGCTGTTTCAATATCCACGTTCTCCCTTTGATGATTTTCAAAGTAAAAATGTTATCTTCGGTCCGTTTCTTCCGTTGGATCTTTCTATCCTCCTTCCTTCTTTCACCTATTTTCATGATCTGCTCTATCCTACATTGTTTTTTCCTCCGTTTCGTGAATTCTTCATCAGGATAAGTATCCCTTTTATCGAGTAACTTTAAATACCCCTTCCTATCTCCAGTTTCTATTATCGATTTGTGTAGCTCTGACTATATTTTTTACTGGCCTTCTTTGGCTGCTTCCCATATCTAATTTTTCTTTCTTCCTTCCACTACGTTCGATATCCTGATACCCTTTTCCTGCACTTCTTTAGCCTCTTTGTTGCTTTTCCCTCTTGTCCATGTCTCCTCTGTTTGTCTTCTCCTTGTCTTCTCCGTTTACGAATACATTATCTCTTCCTTGCTATTGTAGTCATGCGTTTACTCTCCATATTCATTCTTCTCACTACCACACTGTCTTCCTTCCTTCCTCTTGTATTGCTCCTTTCTCCTCACCACAAGTCTATTCATTGCTTTCCATTTCTTTTCTTTGGGGTATCCTTCTGTATTCTTGTTTATCGTGTAGCTCTGTCGTTTACCCCGCACGAACCCTACCGTGTTTAATATCAACCACTTTTTGCCTCTCTTCCACGATTACCTTATGGCTGGACCTACTTCCATTTCTTCAATTCTCCTCTTCTATAAATTACACCATCGGGTTGACTCTGACGTTTCCTTCCATTTATGTTCTCTAACATTTTCTAGCACAGCTCTTTCTTTCTCTGTCCTCTGCTTCTCTTTTTATATGTTATTTCGCTAGCATAGACTGTCAGTCCATTGAGGGTATCCTCTTTACGGCATTTTACCATCTCGTTTCCTTCTCTAAACTAGTTAATTATTCTCTTTCCTTCCTTCTAGTGTCATCAGTATTACCCTTATGATTCCTACCAAAATACCGCTTGCTATGAGGGGCCATTACCCTACCTTTCTTACAACACTATTCTAGTGCAATAGTCACTTAGATATTTTAGCTTATGGTACCCTTTTCAGAAGTTTCTCTATTCTCTTCACCTGCCCGCACCATATTTTTCAACATACTACCATTTTACTCTTCATGAGGACTCTCCGCTTGGCCGTTACAATTCTCTTTTTAATACTCGTCTTTCATTCAAACTTTCTCATTTTACTTTGTATTATTACTCCAATCCGTTTTATGCCGAGCATAACCAGGTCTTTTCAGGTGCCTCCAGAAATAGAGCTATCCACTTTCTAATACCTTCCTTCTGCTTTTTCTCTCCCATTCATTATTCTTACTTTTCATCCTGTCCCTCGACAGAGCTTTTGCGACATCAAATAACTTACGTAAAAAGACATTTTTCCTTCAATTATCCCCCAATCCATGACGCAACCCTCATTTAAACCTCTGACTTTGGGGTGAGAAGCCACCATCGGTCTGCATTGGTGTCTGTTTTCTACCTGTATGCTAACCTTCAGGTGTTTGCATAGGTCTATTTCATTCCTTTCTATTTCTCCTTTATTGTATCTTACTCCTTCTTCGTTCTGATAGGCTGTCTTTAATCTCTCTGATTTTCTCACCAACTCCACATGTCAATATGTAGATGACTTTATTTAAGTCTCTTTTCCCTTTGTTCTTACCAATCCCTCGCTAGTATACTACCCATACCAGTTTTCATTACCATTTGATTCAATGGTGTCTTCCTCGTCTAATGATGTTCACAATGTTACTGTAGTGTATGGTTGCGTTACCCAAATCCCCCAAAATAACTTCTTTTTTCATAAATTTCTTCCTTACTTTCATAGTTTTCTATTGCTTTCCTTTTATCCTTCCGTGATCACTAAACGGATCCCCTTTCAACTAATACTTGCATGTCCCTACCACAAATATTTCGATAATATTGTACCCCCTACCCTACAAGGCGTTCTTAACGGACTTTTAAAGGGACACTACTGAATTTTGATATCTTTCCCCAAATAATAACTTTGCCCTTTCATTATAAGTTCTTAGTCCTCATTTATCTCCTATGTCTTCTGTCTGTATTTTATTATTACATTTAAATCCTTTCCTTTTTATACCTTCTTTCCCACAATGGTCGCTCGCAACACGTATCTAGAATTACCTTATTACATTTTATTCTGACCATATCACGTCTTCCATCTCTTTATGTTACTCTCTCATAATAAGTATGACTACTCTACCTCTCCCATGTTTCTCATTCCTTTTTCTCTTTTCACTCTAATTCTATTGTGTACTCGTTTTATTCCTGGTGACAACTTAGTATACGTTTAGCTATAGAGTTACTTCAGGAACCTTTATATCATGCACATGGGATCACTTTCACCCATCTATAGGGTCTATTTACCTTATGTGTTTTGTTCTCTTTGTGAAGTTTGGATCAGATCCGCTCTTGGAAACTGCCCATGTTCCTCATTCCATCTCCTTCACCATTTTATGCCTCCGTGTATAAGCCTTTTCTTCCTTTATCTCTTCGTTGCCATTCCGAGTTCCATCTTATTCTCGTTTCTCAGCCCAGTTCTATTCTAGACAGACGTCTCTTTCATATTCACAAATGATCAATAATACTTCTCACTTCCCCTTGAAAGCCAACGACACCTGTTTCCGTCTTTTTCTTCCAACCTGATCTATCTAACTTAGATACCCTTTTCATTATTCACTCTCTGCACCTCTCGCATGCCTTCTCAAGTCTCATTTTCTAATCTGCGTGTATGTGGATCGCTTCGCTATATTCTCCTCTTTACTATCCTCTTGAATGTTATACAAAATTAATACTCAATCTACGTTGTACACTATTTCACTCACCAGTCATTATCCATTTATATCTCGCCTTTAGTGCTTCTGTACTATCATGTTTTATTCCTCTTGTTTCTTATCAGTTGCTATCGATCTGCTGTAATACTCTATACTCACCTTAAGCGGCCTCTCCCTCACCTCATAATTTACCTCTATTCACTAGGATTACCTTATGCTACCATCCAATCATATGACCATTCTCCTAGCTTATACGATGTCCACGACCAAACTTTTCTAACTTTTTTCACTTCATTTCATCACCAACCGTAAAACACAGGTCTTGACTTAAGTTACTCCTTATAGCTTGTGCTCTTTCTCCGACTCCCTTCTTTCTTATCCTCTTAGACCTTACCCATTTTTAAATTATTTTAATACCAAAGCATGTTGTTGAACACTAAACTGATTTTATAGTTTTTTGATTTCGATTAGCCCAGATTAGACTCGATTTTAAATTTTCTCCGACGAAGATCATTTAGCGTTTACTGCAGCATTATTCTTGTATAATGGGTACGCCTATGTTACGAAAGATGTAATGATATTTAGATTAATGGAACGACGGAGAGTTATGTGAGCAGACAAAGATTGATTTGGAACATTTATTGGTACTTTGATGAGTTATCGATATTATCTTAGTTATAAATACTATATTAAATTTATTAATTATTTAGAGTTGATCAGACATATCGCCCAGATACTAATATATATTCATGAATATATAGGACTATAGTTTATTATATTATCTATACAAATATTTTGCCCATTCGGTCAAGTTATGTAGTAGAGCATTACTAAATCCTCCAAGCATGATCATAATATGATACTGCAATACAGATTTTTTATGTGACTAATTAATCTATAATTATTGGATTTCTTATGATTCCTCTTTTCGAGTAAAATGTATACGTATTTTACTTGCATACCATCATATCGTTATTAATTTAAAAAATGTCTAATAAATTGGTTATTTATATATATTCAACTGTTACATGGTCACATTCTGGAATAAGAAGATAGATAGCGAACGTTTTTATTACCTTATTACATTTGATCTAAAATTACCCTTCACTCTCTAAAGGGTTTCTAATTAGCCTCACCTTTTTATTCATTGGATATTTGTCCTTCTTTTCCTAACCTAATGGTAAATGTGTTTGATTATTCACTTTTAACTTTCTTATATTTATCATCATTTAAGTACCCTAAAAACATCGTTCTTATTATTATATTATATATTATTATTATTTCATTTTTTGTACTCTTTTATTTCAATCATTTATTAACATTTTTTAGTATTTTATAATTAAATAAATATAATTTTTCGATGTGAAGGTGGTTTTTGATACCCTTACCTACTTCCTGCCTGTGTGATCTACTAGCATACCTTATATTTATAATAGTTATATACATATATATATATTAATATTTTTCAATCATATATTTACTATATATAACCTAAAATATGAGCAATAATTATTATAATTGATCGATTATGTTCTTCTTGAAAAAAAATATATCTAATAACATTGATATGATTTCGAACACATCCTGATGGCGAGAAAGATTTTTTATAATTTTTTTTTTTTCAACTTATCAACTCCTATTTCCTACTCAAACTTTCTTCCTTTTCTGAGTTCATCACGACGTATGTGTCGTTCATTAATTTACTATCGTCCCCTCAACTTTAATTATTGAATACGTATATATATTATTTATTATTTCCATTTTAATATTATTATTATTATTCATATGGATTAAATGTAATTATATTCAAATATTATTACTTATATTATTTATTCACATTTAATCTCGGCATTTAATCGGCGAATTTGCACACTTATGACTTTGTGACTGATTTAATTAATACTTATGTCCGATTGTTTGCCGGATGATGTTTCATCTTCCATCTCACTAAGTCTTAGTTATTACTATCTTTTCTGCTTAAATGAAATATATCTGATTGTAAATACCCGCAGTATTTGGTAATTGTTTTTAACTTGATAATTTAATGTTGGTGCTACAGGACATATGTAGCGTACCTCAAATTATGGTTTTGATTTAGAATTCTCATCTATGTATCTCATTCATATTAATGATACATTATCTCTGTAGATTTATATCTAATACCTTATTATTAATAGCGCATATTGTGTTATGAAGTCATTCAAGGACTGATAGATTTTTTAATATTAAATAATATAAACCTATCTTCTTCTTTTACTAACTGTTACCTGAGATTCTTTGATAACGCTAAAATAAAAAACCTGTAGTAATCATCATCATCCCCAACACACACAAGATCCTCTGCGTCACACATTTACCACCTCGCGTTCTGTGTATTCAAAAAATATAAATCTAAATTTTCAGATTATTTTTTACCTTTTTCAGCATTTTTTGGCGTTTTGTAAGAGGTTAGTATTGATCTATATATATTATATTAATTTTCAAGTGAGTAATCATTCTCTTAAACACTACAAAATAATAGGCTAAAGTTAATATTGAATATCTTCACAGGATCTTTGTATTACTTGTACCTGTTATTATTAATATTATTTTTTATGTATATTATCATCTTCTACTTTTATTTTGTAATAATTAGTGTATTAGGAATCCTCTTTTTTTAATATTTTATATATGTATACAATTCTTAAGTAATAAAATCTAATTTATTTTTTTTTGCATTCTATAACTTCTTCCATGAGTTGTCCTTTGTAGAAAAGGGGGCCAATGGTGATCGTTATATACTTCTCTCATCTCTCTCTTCTTCCTCTCTCTCTTCTCTAAGGTAACAATAGAAAATAATAAATATTATGCTACAATTTATATATTCTTTTTAAAATTTAAAATATTATTATTCATTTTAAAAAGTATTATATTTATAACTCCTATTGAAATAATTTTTAGATGTTATTAATACATATTATTATTTTATTAATTTTAACATATTAAATTTTTTTTGAATTATTTTATTTTGCTGGTTTGAAGGAGATTGTTCTCATCATATCAGATTACATGATAGAAAACATTTGATTGATTTATAATACATAAAATGTTAAAATTTTTATATTTCATATTTATTTACATAAGATATATTTTATCTAAGCCATTTAAGGTAAATAATTTTTATTCTATTTTATCTAATAATTTATATATTATATATATAATATATATAAATATAATTAATTATTATTTTATATAAATTATTTTGATTTAATCAAATGATTTAAAGACAAAACGTTTTAGTAAAATGTAACACAAAAAGTAAAATTTAAAAAATGTTTATTTATTTTTCCTCACGCACAAAGATGTTATCTTCTTTTACTAGATTATTTCACTTATTTGAATTTTTTTTTAACCAAATTTTTTTTTTTTTCTATGCTCGTGTTTTATTTTTCATTGAGCAGAGAATCGTTCTTGCATTGATATCATTACTAATAAATTTTACCTATCTATATGTTATAATAACATATTATTAATTTTTATTTTACTTAACTTTATATTAGTTTTGCAGGAATGTGCAACCTATATTATTTGATTGAGAATTGGGTTAACTCAATTGTTTAGATTTGTAGCCTAGAAATAGCTGCATTAATTAATGTCTCTAATACAGAACATTATATGTAGTGTCAGGTTAAAAGTGTATCTCTATTAGTTCCTATCAACTATTATTAAGTATCTTTATTCTACTCAAAGATAGGATATATCTTAGAAAAATCTTATAATAATAAAAATTAATGTTTTATAATTAATCTATATATATCTATTATATTACAATCTTAATTATTAGTATTTGTATACTTGGCACAATTGAGTGCCACCATATTCGTGCAAGTTTCCGTACAAGAAGTATGAAATGAATTTAAATTTCTATCAATAATTAAACTAGTGTATTATTCTTAGACTCAATGTAAATTAAGTTCACCAATACGTTGTTTTCTCCGTGCTCTATAAGTATAATAGCTTTTTAAGTTTAGAGTTGAATATTCAGGATTTAGCAAATTTTGAACTTTTTGTGATTACATACACTCGGTATAAATAATAAATATTACATAACTTTTTTATTTTATTATTATTTAATATTTTTATTTATTTATTTATTTATTCTATTTATTATTTTTATTTGTTATGTTTGTTTTCTTTTATTTTTTTATTTTATTTATTATTATTATTCTTATTATTATTATTATTTTTTTCATTTTTATATTATTATTATTCATTTTATTATTATTTATATTTTTTTTATGTTTTAATACACTGTTTCACCAAATTCACTATATTTTTTACGTTTCATCACTTTCACTTCAATCTTAAACCTATTATAATTATTTTCAGATGTTATCACTTCACTCTATAATTTTTTACTTATCTCAACTTCAATTTATCACTATCACTGTATTATCATTATCGCTATTACCATTATTGATATAATATAATTTAATATAATATATTAATATTATTATTTTGATCTTCATTCCACCACGCACAATTGACATTTACTTCCTTATATTAAAAAAGTAATTTTTAGTAACAGTATTTTCATTCATCTGCTACCGTAACTCTAGATTTGTTTTCATCGCTTAAGTTCTCTTGTACATATATTAACTTGAGAATTTTTTTAGTAACTATTTATAATGCTTATTAGTAAAATTGTATCTATGGGTCTTACTGTTTTGGTTTGTTTTCGAGGTTTTTGCTCTTCGGTTAGCCTAAATAAGTAGCTCTGTGTAGTTTGTATTTCTACTTTAACTAGTAGGTAATTTATTAGTTGAAGGTAAAGAGAATAATTTCTTGTAAGACGAAGGAAAAGGAGGTTTCAACTTATACTGGATAATTAGATTAGTTTGAAAATTTTAACCGATTTCAGTACCAGTCTTAAAAATTTAACCAGTACCGATACTAACATTTGCGAATACAATGGTATATATGCATCTTGTAGTATGGTATGTGTATTTTTATATAAATTTTTTTTATTGAAATAACAGTTGACCCTCATGAAACGTTCCCGAGAACGAAGTTGTGAATTGGATCTCTCCTACTTGAGTTGGCACTCGCTCTTGAACTACACTATTGAATTGGCCAAATCGAAAATGAAGCCTTCAAATGTTCTAAAGGTAATTACTTATTATTATTAGTAGTAGCAGTAGTATTGTACGCCTTATTCCTCGAGTAGGTTTCATCAGTTGTATGCAAATGATTTGGAAATTACTCTTGTTTTTTTTCCTTTGACATATTTCACAAACAGGATATCTGCCTAAGGACTTCAAATTACCTATGCATTGCTCTACTTTTTTGTTGATTAGTTGAGCATGGGGGAAGTCCTTTATACGTGTATTTTCTTTTCCAGGTTTTATGTCTTTATGGTTCAGTTTTATTTTATGCCTCGGACCAGTTTTTATGTTTTGGGCCAGTTTTATTTTATAGTCCAATTTTTATGTTCCAGTTATTTTGTGTTCGGCTTTAAATTTATGTTAGCTTTATTTTATGGTTCAGCTTATTTAAAAATTCGTTCGAGTAGAAACTTCTCAGTTTTGGGCAAACTTTTGTCTTGGGTTTAGTTTTGTTCCGAACAATCCTATCCCTTGGGCTAACTTTTGTCGGAACTGAGAATTTTCATTCATAGTGAAACCAGCAAGCTGAGTTACAAAGATACCAAAGATAAGCTGGTTTATTAATTCATTAACATTCTTTACTTTGGTCTATTTATTTGGGAAAGGTTATAATGAATTAGTTTAATTTTAAGGCAAGGTCATTTCAATTCACCGTCGTGGTTGGTGGTTAGTTTAATTTTGTTGTCATAGAGAGGATTTATGGAATTCTTCCAATTCCTAAAATCAATTAAAGAGTAAAGCCTTTATTGAGTTTATATGAATTAAATAATAAAGACTTAATTATCTTTTTGTAAATATTTAGAATTTCTTTACTTTGTTAAATAAAAGTAAGAAGTATTCTTTCTCTTCATTATCCGCTGTCTTAATTATTTATTATCTTATTTACCTATTTATTGTTTATGTATTTTATTCTGAGGATCGGATAATTACTGGCTTCTTTATATCTTCTACATTCCTTTTGTTCTAACATCTTCAAAGGAATTACATCACTGCCGACGTTCTTTACTATTATCCACTTTCCTGTTGTTGTTAATGGTTCAAGTGATCATCGCTATCTTCTTCTTATCTCGGTCTTTCCTCTCGGACGAATATCCGAATGTTGTACGGGTACACGAGCAGTCCCTGTGTCTTACCCGCGTTGGAGTAAAATTAGGCTCTGCGCGCTATCCGGTGGCCACGGAGGGGAAATTAAACAGCTTCGCCTGTTCTTCGGGTTAATTTCTTATATCTCACGGATCTTGCATCAAGACTTCTTTCAACGGAAGGCCATTTGGTCTTGAATTAACTTGTTAGGTGGTCAGTCAAACTCTTCGGGGGCACGCACTTGTCAGAAATACTTTCCCTCCATGTTCCTGATTAAGTTCCTGCCTGAATAAAAACCACAAAAGAGCTTGAACACCGACCCTCCCTTACAGCGTTCACCCTGCTCATCACTAACATCGCCTAGGTTATCCGGAAATTTTCTTAGGTGAGAATGTAAGTAGTGCAACTTTATACTCATTCTACATCCATGAGAATGAAAACTGTCTAGCAGTTCCTGTACAAAGTTAGTGGTTCTTGGCTTTCCTGTTCCCCAGAAAATTCTGTGCTACATCTGAAAAAGCATTCCACGCTCTTGCCTCTAACACAGTCACTGTTGTAGCAAAGGCAGCATCACGGAGGAGTGTCCCGTAATTTGTGTGGGCCATCAATTCCCAGTTTTTTTTCTTCCTCAGTCACTGTCAGACACAGGAAACGTTGAGCATCTATAGCGGAAGCATTCACCATAATGGTCCAGGGCCTTCACAATTGTTTCATTATTCATCAAACCAAAGTTTTAATGTGTAGTGGAGGTAAGATGAAGTTTTCTCTCTGTACAAGTGGTTCACAGTACGATGTTTCCTGTCACCTGGCATCAAGGTTTCCCACTTCGGTGCCATTCACTTTGGTGCAGTGATCCTTTGCCGCCCGACTGTCCCAAATAGCACAGGAAGCAGGGATCTTTGGTGAAACCTGCTTGCTGACCGGAGCAAAAATGTTTACTATTTTTTGAGGTGACGCATGATTTACCAATCTCATGGCACCTGATATTGTAGCCCCTCTGCCAGCTCCAAACTGTCAGCTTTGATTTTTATGCATAGCTCCTCTGTCTCGGATGTGTCTCATACCGGTTCTCGTATGTCTATCTATATCCGTACCCTGAGTAACCCGCCGCCCTCTACTGGAACCTGAGAGCATACCTTGTTGGCTGTTGTGTAACACACAACTTTTTAAAACAATGCTGCTGGAATGTTGTCAATAAAAACAGTCGGCACACTGCTTCACACAGCGATAACGAGTGGGGAAATAAGAGAGCTGCATCGTATGCTGGGAAGTTTCCGCATAGCGCGAGTAGAGTAGGACCTGCAAGTTCACTTGCAATACAATATTAAATATACTCATAGGTTACATGCCTGACTGGAAAGAGCTATCACGCAGGCTCTGGCTTCTCTGTTACGATAAAATGTTACTCTTGTGCCATGGTCCTTAGTCATTTTTTCATGTTAGTTGATGCAACCTGGAAGCCAACAGCTCAGGACAACTTCGGCAAATACAACTCTCATTCAAGATCAGTTCAGTTCGACGCCTGGGTGACAATGAAAAACGGTAATGGAACCATTCCATCATTTTCCGACTGGTATTTCTCAGATGGATGGATAGAACATCATCCAGGTATTTGGCAATCTGGCATACATGTAGATGTACTATAAAGTTAACCCCACCAATGGTCCTGAAATATACGACGCACGCTAAACTTGCCTCGTCTTATTCGTGTGTTTTAGAATATGAGTGCGGCGGTAACGCTCTATAATTACAGCTCTAACTTAGTGGCGCCCAGAAATCGAACTAGAATTTTGTTCTTTTCCTGAGTTTGGAATGATAGCAAAAATTTAGACGGATCACCTCAATGAATGTTGTCATGAAACACGGGTGGGGATAATATTGATCACAGGGAGACATAGCGAAATTGTCCGAAAAAAAATATTATGGAATCAAGCAACGGCTCGAATCCTGCTACAAAAGTCCATCATTCAAGAAAAATTTCCACCCTCTCCTGTCTGTTTTTGTAAGTTTTTCCTTTTTATTTTTTCCCGCCTAAATGGATGAACCGACTTTTGGAAAATAAACCTATTCGGGCAACCCGAAATAGCGAAGTGATTTTCGGCCGCCGAATATTCGGTATTCGCGGGAGACGCTTGAACGTTTTTAGACTTGAATTTCGGTATTTGCCTCCACGGCCTTCTTTCACCTATTGGCGGTGGGGGTAGGCCTCAATCTTGTGAAAGTCAACTATTTAAAAATTCTAACATCTCGCACAAATTTGTAAAGTAGATATATTACTTTAGATATATACACTATATAATATATTATATTATATATATAACTACTTCAATATAGTAATATTATTTCAATCTAATATACCAATAAATTATCCATATATTTATATGATTATATACGTTATATGATTATAAAAATAATTATCGTGCAGAGTATATTATTCAGCTAATATATATATACCTAATATACTATTCCTATCATATCTTATACTAGCATATACTATTAGTATATATATATATATATATTTCCTATAGTAGCTAATACTCCCTTATACTCTAGAACATAGCAGACTTAATTGCTTCTAGTAAAATCAATTATATTTTCCCATCCCCGTAAAAAGTAAGAAAATTTTCTTCTTTCGAAAAAATATTTATTGTAATATTATTTTGAATTAATTAAAAAAAATATGTATCTCACTCCTTTTTTTCCCCTTTGTTTATCATAAGCTAAATTTGAGAAAGAAATTCCTTTTGAAAAGTTCCAAGTTTGAAACTTATATTTTGTTGGCATCATGTGGTGTATATACTTCAGTGTTCTATGACTTACAGTACTCTAATTTTTAGCGCTACTAAACGTCGTAAAACCTGGATATGGCCTTCGCGCAAAATTTAATTCCTGCCCATTCTTTGGGTCTTAATATAAAAAAGTAAACTATCCCCTGATATACCGGTCAGAGCTTCAAGTCAATGTATTAGACCCTTACGTTTAAACAGATAAAAAATTATATCAACAAGGTTGCTAATGTGACCGTTTTCAGAAAAGAGGTTCTATTTAGGTGCGGGAACATATTTTTTCCTCCACAGTTACTCAAATCCTCAAAGGTTTTAATCGCCATTTGTGGAGTACTGTTCCCCACTTTTTGGGGGCTCTTGTTCCATCCACCCTTTGGATAGGTTTGAGTTTAACGATAAAAGACTATTAAACTACTTTCCCACAATTTCAAACTCCTTTGACACTTTCTCTGAGATATGACTTGGTGTACTATCTCTTTATTAACTATACTTAACGTAACAAAACTTTACTTAACCTAACTTAACGTAGCCTGAAATGCGACCTAACCTTGATGGATCATAAATGAAAAGGTCAGTTTTTTTTAAGAACATAAGAAATATAGGGACAGTAAGAAGCCACATGGGCCTATCAGACTGTCCGCGAGGTGCAACCTCAACCCACTAACTAAACATGCTCTCATGCAAATTCAGCACAAAGCACCTGTTTGCGTCAATTACTTTAGCTAAAAATCCACTAACTTGGCTTAGTCAAAAAAAATGATATATGATACCCAAACCATCCACAATCCACATACTAAGTTATGGTCACACATGCAGTAGCTATAACATTAATAACTACTATATAACTAAAAACCAGCCAATTTGGCTTCGTCTAAATATACTAGCTATATGATACTGTGGCGTCTGGGGCAGGAGGCTGCCTAGCCCCCGCACTCGCAGGACTCACTTAAGCAGCTCTCCGGGAAGAAACGCACTTCATAAGTGACAACGCTTCACACCTTCAAAACATCCAAGATTCAGCTATTATTGAAGGTGGTTATTCAAACCCAGAATTTAACCCTTTAAATTGGTGACCACCTGGAGTGACACAGTGCCACTGTTGTGGCACACGAACACCAAAAGCAACATGAACATCACATCACAATGTGATCGACACAATCCATACAAATTCAAGTTTGCTCTCACTGCTGGGCGCTCACTTCCTCTGTCTCTCGGCCATTCCCTGCTCGTCCGGCGCTGTTAAGTCCAGCGTTCAAGGCTTCTGCAGGTGCAGCACCACTGCCAGTAAGAGTACGAGAGTGTCTGCGAGAGCGCTCTTTCTCAGTGACTTAACGATGCCTGCATCACCCGTAGTCTCTCATCCTGACAGTCTGACCTCGACATACAATTTTACAGAAATCGCAGGAGAGCGGAGATGAGTGCATCGTCAGAAAAATTGTCACTGGGTGGGGGGAAGTTCACTGTGAGCTACTATAGGGGGCTAGTGAGGCTGTAATGCCCCACTGAGGACTCCTAAGCTAGCCCTGCCCGAGGAAGAAATCGCCACTGTAAGTCGTCGCATCATATGGTCCTCACTGTGCTGTCTTCAACGCTCATCCAAGAGTTCAGGCTATTATTTGAAGTTGGTTATTCAACACCAGAATTATAACACCCTTCAATACCTAACCATCCATACCTATGCGCCAACCTTTCTAAATGTTTCGCATATTTGAATCACACTCCTACAACGTCTCCTGTGGCTAAACACCATTATACCAAATTTACACAACCCTACATTCGCCATGTACTGCTCTTTCTTATATCGAAGATTGGTATGCTTTCTTTCTTAATTTCTTGTATGCGTGCCGTGGTACATTCCCTCGTCATCCGTGCTCTACCTATAAAAGATTTATTGGTCTCTGTATTATCATAGATGTAAAATTTTGTAGACTTGTATAATGTCCCCTTGAAAAAACGCCTATTGACAGAAAACATTCCTAACTTCACGCTCTCATAAGCCTCTCTTCAATAGCTCTTATACCTGCTCTCATATATTCCCCACAGTAATATTCATCCTTGTTTGCTCTTATTGTTGCACTCTCTGCATTCTATGTCTTTCTTTTAAAGAAGGGGTACCAAACTTTGGCCATGAGCTCCTATTTTATTGTGGCGCTAACATAGGAGCTATTATATAGTTTTAGCTTATATTACTCTTTCCTTGCTCTTGATAAAACTACATTGTCGATTTAATTATTCGCCCCCAGCTATCTTTACTTAGTCTTATTTTGCTTCCAAAACACTGATTAATGCTACTTTCTAAAGTGCTTTCTTATGGTAATCACTTTCCTAAAATCTTTTTCATTGGTCCACGACTCAATAAGCAATGCTCCACTGCTCATATCGCTCAGTTAAACACTTCTTTTTACTTTAGTACGCTAGACGGTGAATGAACTTACATTGTTACTTTTTAGCTATTAAATTCATTTGCCACATATCTGGCCTCACCCAATGAAGCTTTATCAAAAGAAATCATTTTGAAATCTTTATACATGCTGATCACTATGTGCGCTAACTGGAGGTGGGCCAGTGTTGGCTCATCATCAGCTAACTATGAACTTGCATATTAAGCATTCCTCGGAATATATATCATTTATATTATATTGATGTTAGTAATATTATCCTTATTAACAGTTCTTCTTATTAATCATCAATATCTTCCTATCTCTCCCATATGATGATATTGCCATTTAGTGTACATCGGACTAGTTATTCTATTTTCCACAACACCTCGTTTAGCATCCAACTTACTGTACTCCAGACCGACTCCACCTATACCCGACATGGCAGACTTTAAGGAGACTGTAAACGTTATTTATTATTTCACACCTATATAAAAGAGCAATCAATTTTTGTTTCATTATTCTCTATTATTATTGTTGGCTCTAGACGTTGTATCCTTGCTCATTCTCTTATACAAAATTTGTAGGAACCCCGATTCTGCCATTACTATTACGCAAATAATTTAAAGTTTAATAGTATGTCGGGCGGGTGACCGGGCCCGCTGCAATCTTTATGAGGTGGGTATAAATCGGAAACATTTAATAACCGCACACGTCTGCATGAATATAAAGTTAAATAAGTGGGCATAAGGGGGGAGGAAAGAATATATTTTTCATGGAGAAATTTGTGTTTATTATTCGTTTGAGCGATGATGACAACCTCACTAGACACAAGTCTGTACATTATGTTAGATCTTTCTCACTAATTTCTAGAAATGTGTATTATATATCTTTACTGAGATAAATGTATTAGTTAGATATTTCAAAGGTAGTGAGTACGATGAGAACTGTATGCCATATCACAATATATGAATTTCAACGTTTTGAGAAGGAAAGGCTCAGAGTTTTTTTAAGCTTCGTTATAAAAATGAAAAATGTGGTGGATGGATTTTAATTATTTTTTCAAGTTGTTCTTTCGAGTATGTTACTTTTAAACTGGCAAAGTAAATTTTGAATCCAAAACAGTATTAGTGGGGCAATACAATATCAAGCTGGGCCCTAGACTTGTTCGCGATTCAGCCCCGTTAAAAATTTGATGGAGGGGTGACTCGGACCACGATAAATGGTAATACATAACAAATTCTTAGAAAAGTGACTACTTTTGACGTAATAGAAATTTATTAATGTATTCAAATACATATGTGTTACTTCTATGAAGTTAGGATTTTGTAAAAAAGAAATATGAAGAATATACTAAAGTTATAAAAGAAGAGATTCGATTGTTACTCCTCAAATATATTATATATGAATGCGGTTGGAGGGGGTGATATCGGGAGCATCCTGCAATTTTATATTATTAGCAAGTTTATTATACTACCCCATAAATATTTTGAATACTTCTGCTTGTATTATCTTATCCTGTATCTGGAATGGAATGAGAGAGTATAAATTATTCGCTATATATAGTAACTGGCTACTACATGAGCAGTTAGATTAATTGTAATACCAGAATATGCAATATTATATTCGTTAAATAGCACAGTGAAGTTTACACGCACGTAGTTGGGTCAGGCAATATATATCCCTACGATTCCCCTCAAGTAGGACGGCTGACTCGCATCACCCCGACTCTCCTAAACAGATCGGATGGACTGAGTGAGAAGTCAGTAATAAAAAACTATAATTTACTTTTATAAAAAACATTAAACTCTATTTACATCAAGAATTAACATTATATTAATTGTTTTTGTAAGAGATTGCCTTAAGAGTACACCTTAACAGACGAGAGACTTATAGGGATCCTATGAA
>JABUQX010113187.1:27500-47065 GCA_015478945.1 Trachelipus rathkii
AAATTGTTTGCTCTCTTTAGAAAAAAAGTTACAAAGCCTCTCAAAGTTGTTTAAAAATTCCATAGACTTTTCAATTTGATAGATCCAGGTTAGGTCTTCATTTCAGGACCTCTTAATCCTCTAAATTTATGAAATTAAAGTTTTATTTGTTATAGTATATAACACAGAAGTAAATATCACTATGCAGAATTAACTAAAATCATATCTAATAACCTGAAACTAGGGATGGCTCACCGTAAATAGGAGCACATATATATTATATAGTAAGGCTCACTTAATATTTTTATTATATATAAAGTCTAATATGGGAAGATTTTTAACTTTCAGAGGCTGTAACTTTTTTTCCTGAAAAGACAAATCATGCTCTTCTGCTTCAGCTATTCTTTCATTATTATTTTTTTTAAGTAGTATATCCCGTAGGATTGGCGTAAAAGGAAAAAAATAATAAAAATTTTTGTTTTTTATTTAAAGGTGGAGTGATATAATAGATATCTAAAAAAAAGTACCACATAAATGAATATGTTGGGTCTTTGTTATACTCAATTTTTGCAGAAGAGACTGTTATGCTTTTATATAATATCCTTAATGAGTAATATGCGCGATTTTCGTTTTCACAGCATTCTTTAATTCATTATTTTTTTTTTAGGAGTATATAATCCTGTGATTTCGATAAAAATCGGGGTGGTGACAACCCTCTAGGGTAACAAGACGTAAGCTGATTTTTTGTTTTCCATACTTTTCTGTCCTGAATTTTCTTTGTAGCTGAATTGTCAATATTCAGTATATATATTTTTTATTATCATCGCGCATGAAATATGTGTGGTGGTGCATTCGACTAATTTTCCTTCTTATTGAGAGTGCGTTAATAAAAACATAATGCAATTGACATATTTTTATTTGCGTTTATCGTTTTATTTGCTTCGACACCTATTACTGGGAGCTGACTTTTGGCTGGTCGGTTGCCGTCTGGTGGCTTCCTATATTGACGTCTTTTTATATCATCATAACGCATCATTTGGTTATTCTGTACTTTTTAGCATATTTGTGGCTTTATGTGTACATGTTCATAGGCCCACGGGCTTTTAGGGAGGGGGGATTCGGTCGCACCTTAACGTAGTATTAAATATAATAAGTATTAAAAAAATTAATAAGCTATAGGAAAAGTATGTCATGAAAGTACACATATTAGTAAAAGAATGTATAAAATATTTATTTTTGGTGTGAGCTGACTCATTTTTGTATATTAGGGTAGGAGCACCTACCTAGCGTAAACTGTTATTCGCAAGGTTTTTTTTCTAGGGATCATATTTTTAAACGTTGCGTAGGACGAAAGTTTCGTGTGTAAGATATATATTAAGTTATTGGTTATGTTATAATGTTAGTATTATTGAGTAGTATATAATAACAAATATATTAGTTATAAGCTAAAGTTTATAATATATAGTTATAGTTATCATATGGCTTGTGTGGTTATCATGACGACTCCTTCTTGGCCGGAATACCTATATATATATTTCTAACATATACAATATGGAGTACGTGTGCCAGTTTTTGTTTTGAACAGGATTTATGTGTGAGTTGTTTTTTTACATCTCTATCGGATATATTGAATATTAATCATTCAGAAAATTTATGATTTTTAAAGTTTTAATAGTTTTTTCTCATCACGAAGTTAATTTATATAAATACTTATTGAGTATTTAGTACGTCAGTGGAGAAGATATATAAGACACACTCCGGAGGGTTATAGATGTTAAAGAGGTCTTATATTTATATTACCGGCTTACAAGAACTAAGATATCAATTATGATGATGTAAATGTTTATGATTGGATAAGTTTCTCACGAGAGAAATAATGTGAGTGGCATATAACAAAACTGGGGTTCGTGGGCCCATATACATTGGTGTCAACTATATAGTTCATCCTCTCCTTGAAACTGGACAGTTTTTAGAGAGAAGTTTTCTTCTATAATTAATATGTTATGGACATAGAAGCGCTGATCGTGAAACACCGTGACATCTGCCATCGGTACCACTGCAGTATCACTAGATTGGATTCTTTTTTAAGATACTCGACTCGTGGATAATTTTAAGTCAAAAATATATTAATTTTTGTAACCCATGTTTTCTAACATTTAGGGGTGGACCGATAAAGGTAAAATTAGTTTATAAAACTAGCAACATTTTTATAGAGATGCATAGTTATAGACGTAAGTGGATTTCTTTTTTTTACCTTTAAGGTAGTTAATATGAAGGGTAATCGTCGCATGTGCAGGCTAGTATTGTTTGCTGTGTATATTAATATATATTATATATTCAGTGCTTCAAAATCAACGTTATTCTTAATAATATATAAGAAGAAAAATATGAAACCTTGTAATTAATTTCTTTGGAGTTCTCTTGGACCAAAGGGGTTGGAAATCTCAAAAATATCACCATAAACTTTTATTTTAATATATATCATCATAAAATTTTAATTTATCAATATATTTACTTTAAAATTAACTTTTCAAGATTAGTTTATTCTAACAAAGATAATTATTTAAATAAAATGAGGGAATAAGAGTTAAAGAATATTAATTAAATATTATATAAGTATAATTAAATATAAAATATTGTAAAATTATACGTAAATAAGACGAATTTATTAATAAAACAGTGATGGTCCGAGTCCACCCCACAAATTGGTATGGGTTCGCTTCAACCACCCTCACGGTCTGATATTAGCTGAGCTCGGGGTTATATTCACAAATTTTAATATATAAATAACTTTTTAATTATAATTTAGTAAATTACATTATTATTATTTTTATTTGTTAGTGCTTAATGCCCGACTATAAAGGGCACTGTGATTACAAAAAAAAAATTCTCAAAAAAAAAAGTGGCATTAGGGGAGTAGTGCGGGAGAAATATACGAAGTTATATAACCTAAAGTGTCATAAGTCACTACTACCGCCTCCGTAGCTTAAACCTAATTTTAATATGTACGTTCCTGTTATAAACTAATCTAACTTAAAAGTGAAATTTTTTGAAAACTCAAACGCACTTTTGAGGTTATTGAATTTAACAAACGTGGTTTATTGTGTTATAGGGTAGAATAAAAAATCAGTCTATTAAAATGTCCGAACAAGCGAATAGCCCTCAAGAGGTGTTCACCGTGCTAACTAAGTTGTTTACCCTTTATTTAGAATCCACTGGAATTTTTAATTGAAAAATCTATCAGGGAAAAACAATAATCACTTAAAAAAAAGATAATTAATAAGGATATGTGAACAAGTTCATAAACGCATCTTCCTCTTAAAGGAGAATAAAACAAGATATTACACAAGCGCATCTTCAAAGTATATGTTAAAAAAAACGCCATAGGGGGAAATGTGAATTAAAAAATAACAAAACCAACAAAAATTTTATTTTTTTTTTTGAAAAATATCTTCAAAAATATTCTGAAAAAAATAAATATAAAGAATAGCCGATATATCAAGCAAGAAAACGAAAATAGTCACTCTTTAGGAAAAAAACGATATACCAGACTTGGTTCTGAAAGATTAATAAATTTTATAAGAGAACACAATAGACATATATTATGAAATGAGAAAAGAATTAGTGGTGCAACCATAGCGTGTCGTTAGTTTTAGGTGAGCCATCCCTAGTTCAGTGTTATGATAAAGATTTGTTAATTTTCTAAATAGATTTATTTATTACATTAATTTGGGAAATTTTTGAATCGCCATCTGATGTGAATACCCTATATCCTTCAAAAGCTTAATCATAACCCTGACTATTGAAGTGGCCTGCAGGAGAGTGCTAAGTAACCCTGATAAAAACCCCTCGGGAATTCGGGGTGATCACCAAAATTTATTTTTGAATCAGTTCTAATGGTGGATCTTGTTTAAACACTTTTTAGCGAGACCCCTGATTAAAAAGCTTTTTTTTTTTTCTCTAAGATAGAGAATGCGTGACAAGTACTCTCTCTGGTTTTTGAACACAATATTCCCTTTATATTTATTTGATTATAGTTTTCTCAGAAGTAAATTAAAGTTCCTTGGCTCCGATTTTCCCATTATAACAAAATACTTCGGGGTGGTGGGACAACCCTCTGGGGATAAGTCTTAGAGTGTACCCTTAAGTAAAATCATCGTTTATAAAATAAAGATTGAGCCTTGCTTAAATACATATTCTCCTCTCCGAGTAACGCATTAAGTTCTTAATAAGTATATTCTAGGATTTCTCAAAATTGATACCAGTGATAAATTATCGCTTTAAGAGACGTGTATAAGCATCTAATAAAATATTAGCACTTGGATATTTTTGGAGAATAAAGATCTCTGGAATCCAGACACATGTAGCTTCTCCTTACGATAGAGGGTTTTATAAATTCTATAATATATTGAGTTAGTGAGGAGGGCTACTATTTAATGTAGATAGCATCACTGTGGATTTATCTGTTTGGGCGTAGATAGGCTTCAGCAGGGGACTCTACTATGTGAGGTCCTTTACATGCGATTCTAGTCGCATTTATATACTATGCATCACTGAATACTCTATATTGGTTAGAGGTATAGCGAATGTCCTTATTGGGTTTTCATGTAAAATCCTCTATTTATACAAAAGGGACCTGCCGGACCAAGTAAAACTTGCAGAAGAGGTGCTTCGTTTACATTTCCTTGAGTACAGTTTCTGTATATAATTTGTTGTGTGAACAGAATTTCATATTGTATAAATCTAAAAAGGAGTTCTCTGCTCAAACACTTACCTCTTTACATAAAGTTTAGGAAAAAAAAAAAATACCTTTAATTAAACCCTAACTGACACAATTTTGTTAAAATTCATACAAATAGCCAGCTGGAGAAGAGGAAATCGATGGATTAAAAGTAGAGTCATTATTGTAAAACAATAGCTGTTAAAAATTGAAAGTTAGGCGCACAATAATAACACAAAAAAAAATACTAAAAATAATACAATTTCCTTACAAGATAAAGCTTCAACGCAGATGTTATAAAAACGGCTAAGTAGGAGCACAGATTTAGAGCCCTGGAACTATTGTTTATAGTAAGGATAGCCCTAAATATCGGAAGAAATATTGTGGGGTGAATGTTAAGACCGGAGAAAATTTGCTGAGAATTGGGGTGATATTTCAACCAGTCGATAAACTATCATGGGATAGCTAGAGTAATTTAAGTACTGCGTTCTCTCAGACCAGTCTCATACCACCTGTCCACCTATCGGATGGCACACATCATGTCGTGCATATGCAGTCTGTTTCCTACGCAGCCCGTTTTTGGCGCGGCGACACG
Organism: Trachelipus rathkii; assembly: GCA_015478945.1. Lineage (NCBI taxonomy): Eukaryota > Metazoa > Arthropoda > Malacostraca > Isopoda > Trachelipodidae > Trachelipus > Trachelipus rathkii. Next base: position 32,795 of record JABUQX010113187.1, read on the forward strand.
TTCTACGTTCAATGTTAAAAACAGTCAAAGTCCGGGGTGAACTGCGCGGTTTGGTTCAATTTGAGTAGGGGTTAATCTAAGTAGGTGATTAGTTAATAGGTTCTATGTGCGGCAGATTGAATATAGAGCTTGTTAGGAAAACTATGATATAATGAAATGAATTATAAGATATAGGATTTTGAAAAGTTCCGTGCTCCCTTTGTACCCGCTGTCTCAGTTAACAGGTTTTGCTACTCTCTGTCTTCCAGATGGGGAGGAAATTAGAGAGTGCCAATGGTAATGTTTAGAGTTTATACTTGGAAGGGAAGACTGATTAAATTTGCCTAAATTGGAAAGACTCTATGAACGATACTCTAAACTAATAGACTTTTTATCAAACCTATAGAATAAAAAGAAACCGAAATTGAGAGTATGTGATCCCAGGCTGCCACGAAGTGAGTCAGTGGATACTCCGTTGGTGATTTTTGAGCGCATCTAGATATACGAGAGATTGGATTCTACCCCATATTGATATGTTTCTCGAGAGTTATTTTGTATGTGCGCGTAAGAATGAGATAATTATAGTGGCAGCAGATCTAGACATTAAGGGAGTCAGAAGTAAATTAATAGCAACACTTCAAGATAAGAGTGGAGATAGATTCAGAAGATATATGAAAAGCTATGATGGGATAAGAAGTGTGACTATAGATTATCTGGGGATTCTTACCCTAGGTTTAGGTGGGCAGGTATAATGGAGATAGGGGTGGGTAAGGCTTTAAGGTGTAAATGAATAAGGGTTAGGTATAAAAATAATTATGTTTTATTCATAGAAAAAATATAAGTTATAAGTTATTTTGGGGATTTTTTGTGTGGGAGAGAATTTTCCTGTGGTTAAAGGGTCTTATTTTGCCAGCAGATGGAGTTTAATATACACACAGAGAATACACACAGAAAGTCCGGTTAATATAGTGGTTGGTACCTTTTTGCAAGGTTTAACCCTTATAAGTTTTAGAGGAGAACCTATTGTTTTTTAGATACTAAAAAAACTGTTATTATAAAAGTGAAAGTGCCGAAAGTAGTTTCCAATTATGGAATTAACAAATAATAGGCAATGGTAAACTATATGTGATAATTAAGGTTAGAGGGGAAGTAAAAATTAAGAAACTATATGTTTATGTTTACATGAGGTTTTAAATATGATAGATTAATGGCAATAAGACAAATAGACAGCGAAATTTTTAGGTGAAAAGTAAAATTCAAATAGTTATTTATTTACACAATGCCTCATGAGCTTTAGAAAATAAAAGAATTGACCTGATTTGTTATAAACCAATAAATGTATGATCTAGGACTATTATATATTTGACATTAACTGAAGGCATGGTTTATAATGAGAATTATTAATATGGATCACGACTTCTATTTCCAGGAAATAGAAATATAGTATGGAGGATAATCCCCAACTTATATTTTTAAACCAAAGCGTAGAGGAAAGAAGGGTGGTGTGTGGTGCACCCTGAAAGTAACTTAAGGGACTGACTTTCAAAGTCCGATAATCTAAGTAATGAAGACTGACTTTAAAATTAAATATATAGGATAGTGAAAATAAAGTAAAGGGTTATATATGCTTATAAAACAATTAAACGGTAACATTTAGAATTAGGGTGGCATATTTTATTAGACCTCTATTGGACCCAGGAAAAAGTCTACCAGTGGAATAATTTAGAATATTGTTTGAATAAATTGTGATGAAAGAAATTGAGACAGCATGCTCCTAACAATATGATTAATGAAAAAAGTGTTATAAAGTCTATAAATGGGTATGAAATTATTATTTTCCCTGGCTATTCCTCCACATTGGTAATTCACTCTTGTCTATATAATAGTAGATAACCCAGTGATAGTAGATTCTGCATTCAAAATAAAATTGTAATATATAGAATAACTTTTTATTTTATGACCCGCACTAATGATAGGTACCTCACCAAGAAACCCAAACAAGAATACGATTGGCAAACTATTTAAAGAACCTTTAATAAATTATAACTAATGAATGAAAAGTTAATGGTGTGAATTACAAGTTAGAAAGTTGAGGAAGAATATTAGGACTTTACGTTGACAAAAGAGAATATTTAATAATTTTTTTAGAAAATTTTTATTTTAAAATTTAAAAAATAAAAAAGGATAAAAAAATTATGAATATTATTGAGGCCCAAAAATTGAGGACTATTTTTAGGAAAATTCAAATATAAAGAAATTTTTCCGAAATGGCGATTTTAAAAAATTTCGAGACATGTAAGCATATGTGGAATTGATAAAGAGGTTTAAAAAAAAGACCAAAAAAACTGTTTTATCATGTATGGAACATTTATTTATACAAATTTATTTAAAATTTTGGAATATTTTTATATTCAGTAATGTATTTATATTTTTAAGATATAAACCCATTTATCATATGAGGTGATATAGGTGGCCGAAGTAAAATAATAACTCACCTGTTGGGTGGATATGGGGAGAAAGTTTAAGAGAAAGGAATATTATAAGTCACGCTATAGATGTTTATTTAAATAAAAATTATCATAACTTTATTAAGAAGGTTATTTGTATTTATGAAAACTGGTTTAAATTTAGGTGAAAAAAAATAAGTATAAATTTGCAGAACCTTTAAACTGCAGTTCACATTATGAAATAGGTGGGAAAAGAAGGAAGATGAAGAATAATTAAAATTTAAAATGACAATAATAGGGAATTGGGTTAAAATAAGTAAAAACTATGGAAGAAGTTTAGTCCCATTTTATAATGATTTTATAATAAGAAGAATAATATGGAGATACTATTGGAATTCCAATATTTAAATTGTAAATAGAAAAAATTAGGTTTGGAAGTTATATCAGAAATATACGTAGTTTGGTCAACTAATTTTTCAAATGCCGGGTATTTTTTTGCTTTCAGTGTTATTACCAGAGGAAAGATTAGAATTATAATAGTTTATATCAGTAAGACTAAAAAATAGGTGTATTATACTTTTAGGTGGAGTAAATTGACATGTTATTCAAATAATTAAGACACTCTATTACAAGAATGTTGTATATTTGATGAGTAAAAAAATGTTTATGAGTGAAACGTTTTAATAAGATCTCTATAGTGTTGGAATGCTATGAGAATAAATTATTTGCTTGTAGGTGCACTGTGGATTGAATAGGTTTATGGGGGTAATAGGTAGATTCTTAGAGGAAAATAAAGAGGATGAGTGGGAGATTTTTAAAATAAAAATGACTAAAATTGATTTGGTATTTTATTTGATTTTTTTAAACGAATCAAAAAATAAAAAAAAAAATATAAACTATTTGGTTATAGAATACACAGCATAGTATACTGTGAAATACAGCAATATGGTTGTGCTATTTATAAGAGAATGACGCGTATTAATGTAAGTGAGGCAAGATTTGGGAGAGAATTATACTAGTCACAGTTAGCGATAACATCTCATGGTTGTAAGGTTATCTGGAAAGTTACTGGAAACGCGTTCATATAGAGAAATAATGTTAGGAAAGAGTAACAACGGTGCTATCTGTTATCATCTCCCTCACGCATGGTTTCCAGAAAGTAGTAGGTCATGTCAGATCACACTTTCTCTAGGAAATTACTGGTATCACTACTGACTGCTAATTGACCGAGGAGATCCAGTTGATATTTGTGTATATTTAGACTTTAGTTAAGGCTTTTGAGCGTAAGGTTCCCCGTGCCGACACTAATACAGGCTGATGAAAAGTCTTTATTGCAAATGTGGTACTCACGGTTGGAGTGGTACATGGGTTTGGATTAAAGGAGCGTGGTTGCGATATAAGAAACAGTGTGTACAACTAAATGGGAATAAATCATACAGGGGAAATAGTGAAGAGTGGTGTCCACAGGGTTCAGTGCTGGGGGGCCACTATTGTTTCCTCATATATATATAATGTTTAGCCAGGACTTAAATGCAAGGGTTTTCTAAGTTTGCGATGAATACTAAATGTGGCAGCCTCAGTTAGGAATCAGTGGAAGGGATGCATAAAGATTCAAAATGAATCTTGATAAACTTCTTTGGGTGGGCAGATTAAGTGGCAAATGAATTTTAATAGTAAAAGTTAAGGGTTCTTCACCTAGGTTTTACTCAAATAAAAGGTTTTAACTTATGATATGATGGGGAGTGGCTTTGAGTCCTGTGGACGCAAGAATCGATTTAGGTGTGATTAGTAAGCCAGTTAATTTGAAAGTAGCCAATGCGCAAGGAATAAAGCTAATGAAAGTATATATGAATGCTGGGCATAATAAATCGCTACAATGTTTGTTTACAAGAGCAAGGAGTAATAAGTAAACTGTATAATAGTCTTATGTTAGCCAGTAATAGAGTATTTGCACAAGTTTTGGGCCCCTATTTAAGAAAGACTTAGATATGCTGAGAGAGTGCAAACGGTAGAGTCCAACAAGGATGATTCTGCGGTCTTGAGGGTATGAGCTATGAGGAGAGGCTGAAGTCGAGTTAGGAATGTTTTCTGTAGAAAGGCGATTTTCTTAGAGGCGACATGATACAAGTCTACAAACATATGTTACGATCTATTGATATAACATACCGCAGACGTGCAAATAAATTTTTCATTAGTACGAACATGGAACAGGTGACCGCAGTGGGGCATATATATCAGAAAATTAAGAAGAAAGCATGCCATCTTGATTAAAGAAAGCATGTAATGCAGAAAAAGGTTTGTTAAAATTTTGGCAATAGTCTGCCTAGCAGGAGGTTCTGTTCGAGTTCTGCGACTGCGATTTGCACGATTTAAAAACCGGTTAGATTCAGTTTTATGGAATGGGTTTTGGGTCATCATAATAATATATTGACGAAGCCAAATCTTGGCGGGTTTTTAAGTTATAAGCAGTTATTGTTAGATGGGCAGTGTGACCATAATTTAGTTTTATTACATGCATGTGGATGGTTTAGGGTATCAGTATTTATATATCATTAGTTTGACTAAGCCCTAATTGGTGGATTTAGTAGTTTACTTATAACAAATTGTTATAGCCGCTAACGGCGTGCTTGTGTGGATTTTGGCATGTGAGCATTGTTGGGTAGTGGTTGGAGCGTGGGGCAGTCTCGAAGTATGGCCGCAATGTGGGCTTTTTACTGTCCTATATAGTTCCTAATGTCCCCTGAATGTCCTATACTGTGTCCTAAAATTCTAGTTTCGGGAATTACTAAACGGGCGGGCGTGGAGGAATATTTTGTTTACAAACAAATCTTTATATAAAGCACGTGGCGAAAGATCAAAAGATTTTTCAATATTTTATCATTAATCTTTTATGCTAAGGGTACTATATATCGTATCCATTTCATAATATTATATACATATAAGTTACAAGAGATAATATTTTAATTAGCTCACGTGATTATTTTTATAGCAGATTTCAGTACGTACATTTATTAGGCCACACCCCCTTATATTTTGAAAGGAGTATGGCCGATAATGACAGGCCTATTGAATTCATATACGTTTTAATTTTTTTATATAATATATATATTATATATATATATATATTATATATATATGTATTATTATATATATATAATATATATTTAATATATATTATATATATTATATATATATATGGTGATTGTTACCGCAGAGGGTATGCACCCGCGGACTTTTTATGAAAATCAACAGGCATTTATCTCAAAAATAATATGGAAGATAAATAGGAAACTTTTATTTTAAAACTATATATATATATAATATATATATAATATATATATATATATAATATATATATATAAATATATATATATAATATGTACTATATATATATAGTATATATATAATAATAGTATATTACTATATATAAATATATATATATATATAGAGAGAGAGAGAGAGAGAGAGATGATTTGTATCTTAAGAAGAAGTGGAATTAGCCCAATAAGGTCAATAGGATGCAAAACAAATTCACCAGACTATCATCGTAAGCACGCCATTGTTGCCAATGTAGTCCATTTAAATTACCTAATTTTATAAAAATATTAACGATTATTTAAAGGTAAAAACCAATATATAAGAGTAAGGAGAAATATGGGGCGCGGAGTAAGAAGACGTCTGGCTAATTGTTTTTGTAGCAATTGTCAAGCTGATCCGATGGGGGTCGCATTCGCCTGGTTTCCCAGGTGCACCCGTTCAAAATTTCTTTTTGTTCTCTGATTGGTTAATGTAAATTCTTTTTCAAATTCGAAGCGTTTCTGAGTCGATTTTGCAAACGGGCTGCAGTCGGGCTTCTGGAAACGCAGCTTTAGTAAAAGAGTCAGTATCCATGCACTTAGGGTTCAGGGGACTATTAATACTTCACAAATATCTTTTTCTAAATTTTGGTTTTATTTGTCCTTAAGATGTAGGGATATAAAAACTAATTATATTCCTAAAACTTTCGCGAAAATATCCTAAAATTTATACCACATAGTGTGTTTGCCACAAGGTTAACTTGGATTATTAAATAGATTTTCTGTGTTTAACTCAGGGATGGCACGAAAAAAATCAAATTAAAAAAATCAACTGATTTTTTTACTTGATTTTTTAATAATTTAAGGAGTTTTCGATTTTGCACTTTTGCTAACGAAAATTTTAAAGTAAAATTGGCTAAAAGTTGGCGTTCGTTATATGTTCAATTATATGGCTCACAAATTTTTAGTAGAAAAATATGCTACAAAAAACGTTAGGGAATTTCCCTAAATTCTGTAAGAAATTGTTTTTTGGCCCCCTTTGTATTTCCCGCGTGGCTTACGCTGAGGGAAATTTGGGAAAGTGCTAGCGGAAAATAAAATGTAAAACAATTAAAGATTGGCGGGTTAAGTAGAGTCCTCGTGTGAATTTGAATTCTTGATAATTAGATGTTAGATGGAAGACTTTAAAGATTAAAATTTTTAGTCTCTTTCCATAATTTCGAGTTAAAAGCTTCCAAATTTTCACAATAGGTTTTGATCAATTTAATTGTAATACAGAACGCATTTGTTATTTTTTTTTATATTTGTTTATTCCAAAAACCACGTGCTCCATTAGAAACTAGACTGAATCAAAAATTTTGTAAACAATCGGTCGATTAGCATTTCTTATCCACCGTTAGCAAACAATTGTCAAAAATCGAAAAGGCTTGATATAAATTCATGATTTTTTTTTTTTTATTTTATTTTGTTTTTAGATTAATTTTGTATTTATTTTTTTGGTATAGTTTAAAGGTGAATTTAATCTTTCGCAATAAGTAAAAAAATTAAAATAAAGATATTAAATATATATCGAGTTTTCTATCTATTTTTTTTTTTTCAATTTCAAACGACCTATTGGGGCATTGGGTATTTGTAAACCACCCGTAAGTTCTGCTAACATTTCTTCTAGTAGTGCCGACCCGATTTGGAACTATTATGTAGAATCTTTGAGAACAGCTACTGATCGAGAGGAGGACGAGTGTGACAACCGGTGAGATTGAAAGTCAAACAAAGTGAGGAGTGAGGGTATCTGACGCTTCATAGGGATATGCGGGATGCTGAAGGTGAACTGTCACACCGGGATGTGAAGGCGTGAGATCCGAAGGGAGCACGCTAGGCTGAATGGAGTTTTAGGAATGGTTTCTCGTGCTCTTACGAGAAAAGAGGAGTTTCTCTGAGGGGACATGGATACAAAAGTTTAAACAAAATTTTTAAGCCATTCTTTATCTGTACTAACTTACCGGAGACCAAAATAAAAATTCTTTATAGTAGAGGGGCAACGGACGGGAGACCAGCGGCATAACAAGGAAAATTAAAGAAAGAAGGCATGCCATCTTGTATATAAGAAAGGCATACACTTAGCAATATAGGGGTTGTTAACATTTGGAATTGGTTTGCCCACAGGAGGTCTTTGTTAAGTGTGACTCATAATTGGACACATTTATGGAGATGAAGGTTGAGCATATGAGTCTGAGAGTAGGTGAGTGATGGATGGGTTGCGCGTAATCTGTAGTAATGAGGCCTCCATAGACTGGGAGAGATTTTTAGGACCAACCAAATTATGCTGGTTTCTTAGTTATAGTAGTTTTATTAATGTTTATTAACAGGAATAACTATCGTGTGACCATACCTTAGTTATTAAGGCATGTGTAGTGGTTTTTTGGGTATCATATATAGTATATTTAGACGAGGCCAAATTGGTGGGATTTTAGTTACAGTAGTAAAGTTATTGACAAAGCCCTAGAGTGCTTTGGTGGATTTGCGTGAGAGCATGTTTGGTTAGTGGTGACTAGGACAGTCCCGATAGGCCTATGTGGCTTCTTACTGTCCCTATATTTTCTCATGGTTCTTATTCGTATCGATTTAGCCCCACCAACCTCCCCAGCCAAATACTTTACCTAGTTTTTTGCCGTGAAAACAAGTCTTCCAAACTGGGGTACTGGAAAACGCCCAAGCACCTTTAGCGACTCAAGTGAATCGTCCCAATCTGCTGCAAAAAAATTCTTTATCCAGAAAATTTAATCTTCCACACTTAATCAAAACCTAATATCATTTTCCTAAAAACCATAATTTTCCTAAACCCCTTTAACATTTAACACTAAAAGCCTACTGCGCCGCATCGTAACGCTGCCACTAACACTAGAGTAAAAATCCCCAGAATCAATGCACCTTCTCACTAGCTTTTTCCATCTTCTGAATCAATCTCTTATAATCTGGCTATTAATTTCTTTTCTGAACTTCTATGCCTATATCATGATTTGGTACCAAATGCACAATCACATCTGCATCAACATTTGTAAAATCAATCTCTCTATCTATCATATCCACGATATCAACTTAAGTGTGTTCACTCACTCTGGCAGCCTGGAATAACATACTCTGCAGATCGTTTTTTCTTTTTAAATTCTTCAATTTTGAAAGTACTATCCTAGGTATCGTTTATCATAGAAGTCTCTAATGGTAGCAATTTAGTGCATGTCTTTCCCCTTTAGAAACTCAACATTACCATTGTGCACTGTCCTGCTAATCCCTCCCCATCGGAAGCACAGTCCGTAACCTGCTTATGGGCAGGTCACTTAGGCCTGACTGACTCTAGTCCTCATCTTTAAATTATTATTTCCAAAATTTCTAGCATACTCTATATATTCATCGGCAGACCTATTATACACTACTTTATCCTTTCCCCCTGCCTCATCGTTCCCTGCCTAGGTGAATCACTATCCCTGTCTACCCACCCCTATTCTGCTCCTTCCCTCGCCTATGAGAATATTAATCCATACCTTTTTTCTCTAACCTTCCCTCTCCCTCTTACAATCTCTATTTACTTCTCTTTTCTCATTCATATATCACTCAGTTTGCAACATCTCCTTCCTTAATCAACACATTCTCTGCATATTCAAAACACCAAACAGGGCGCTATTCACTTTCATCTCTTACATCCAAAGTATATCGCACAGAGCATAACATTAGTTTAAATAATTACTTAGAAGCTTATAACCTGTAAACCGTTAATATTTTTACCAACTACTCGTTTTAAAATACTATATAAGCCTTAAAAAGAAATAAACCTAAATCTGCTGAAAATACAGTTAAAAATTTAAAACAGATGGCCTAAAAATTTAGCTTCAGCCTAAAGCGCAGGAATATAATAAAAATTAGTAGGTTAGTGGCTTAACTGTCGTCTATGACTGGGTAAATTAATTTAATTTAAATTATCAAACTATTAAAGTAAATAAATTATTAAACGATTTTTATTTATGTAATACCAGATAATCTATCTAAGGGAATCCAAATAACCCTCCAACACAGAAAACAGTAAATCCTCTTACCTGATGTTAACTTTAGAAAATAAGCTATTCAAAATCATTAAATTTCCCAAATTAATATTAAAACAATAGTTAAGATACACAACAGTAAGTGTAGTTTAGATACACAACACTAATTTGTTTACTAAATTAGTGAGTAAATTCACTTTCAAATACCAAATTATAGTAGTAAAAGTTGGAAGAGCATAAAATAAAGAACACACCCTCACTCAATGGGCGCACTTAAACTTTTTACCATGGAATACGCAATAAACTTTTGAAAATCCGGTGTTATTCAATTTTATAAAGCTTAGCGCAAAATCGTAAAATATTTGCTCATCAAACGTAAGGAATTTCCTTAATTCTGTAAGGTTGCTATTTTATACAGAATTTTATTCCATACCACAGAATTAGGTGAGAAACTCAACTTCTGGAGCACTCATTTTTTTTAACCGAAAATTTGCGCTAAGGCTTGACGAAAAAATCTAACGCAAACTTGAACATTTTTTTTAGCACAAATGCAAAAACGAAAACGGCTTAAGATTCTTGTAAAAGACCATAGATATTCTTCAGAAACAAAAAGACAACCGAAAAAAAACGTACTGCTGGAAGACAGAAGAAGAAGACAGTATAAGTTTCAGACGTTTCCGCATAGTATAAATACAATTTAAATTCACGGTATTATTTTTATACTATGGTCATACAAGTTTTTTTTTCTTTATTTTATTTTTATTCTATGCTATCATGCTATGGTTATGCTATGGGCACATGGTGTAATTAAAATTTTTTTAGAATAGGCATAATGATAATAGTGGTTGATTGTTTTGTGCTTCTTAAAATTTATGGTTTGTTATTATCAGTAGCTCAAGTAGACCAAAGCAGAGTTTGACCAAAGTAAGCCCTCGAGTACAAAATTTTGTGTTCATGATTTCACACAGCCTTACAAGTTTACAATAAGGGCCTCTAAACAGATTTTGGTGTTTGTGGAGAACTCACCAGTACATAGTACAGAGTAGACGAAGATTGTATTAAAACAACAAACATTTCATGTAAAAAAATGGTATCAATAATTTTTTTTTTTTTATGGATTTGCTGACATTTTAAGTTTATATTTTGAATAAAAGGGTAATAGTTTTGCTTAGGTGAATAAACTTTACATAACTATTGCATCAAAATTATAAACTTATAATTTATAAAAATGGTATAAAAAATTTTTCGTTTTTTTTTACCGATTAGCGTATGATTTAAATTTATATTTTCAATAAAATTATGAAAAAAAGAAAATCTATGAAAAATGTAATTTTTTTTTTTTTTTTTCATTCTAGTAGGGATGAAGAATGACTGTCAAAATGCGTTTCAACGATTGATACATAGATTTTATTATTCTATCGCAAATCATATTTTTGTGTATCAATTTAATCCAGACTATTTTATTTTATTAAAAAAATGTACGTAAAAAATGTAAAATATTTAAATTAAAAAAAAATTATTGGAAAACTATTTTCTATGTAATGTAGAAAGAAAAATATATGTATATATATATATATATATATATATAGTATATATATATATATAGTATTATATATATATATGATCATATGAATACTATTAATATATTATTATATAATATATATATAATACTATATACGGATCATGTTGAATTATCAGCATCCACTTCAATATACATATCGATTGTAATATAGAGACACATTTAATAAAATTGAAGTGAAAATGCTTAAAATCAATATTGAAACTTTTAATAACTAAAGCAGCTTCACACTCTATAACAGATATTAAAAAATAACTTTACTTATGGAACTATATATAATGTTAATTTACCCCTTTTATATTCCCATGAGTTTCCTTCTCATAACTATTTTATGTTTAAAACAAAAAAAATAAATAAATAAAAAAATTAAAAATATCGTCTGCAGCTGTTCAGAACATGAAAAATACTAAAAATTTGCTAAACATGCATAAATCGTTTTCCAGCATATAATCCGTCAGTTTTGAATTTTTTTTTTTTAAAATATATTGCTTAAGTATAATAGATACTAACGAATGAATTCCAAGTTTTTGACAGATATGAATTCAAATAAAAGTAGCTAATATGACCCCTTTTTGGTTTTTTTGAATACCAGTGTGTTTTTTTTTTTTTTTTTTTTTTTTTTTTTTTTTTTTTTTTTTTTTAATTAATATATTGTAATATATGATACTAAACAATAGAGTAAATGAAGCACCACCTAAAATAATTTTTTCCGTATTTTTATGAAACTTTCCGTTTCTAGTTAACTTCCATTTTTTTAAAGTGAAATATTTTTTTGGATCAACTACGTAATAAACTATATATATATTATTATATATATATACTATATATATATATATATATATATATATATATATATATATATGTATATATATAGTAATATATATTTTATGTACAAGATCGTTTTATAATTTAAAAAACTAACGAATACCCTAGAAAGTGAGCCGCATAGAATATGCAGGAGTCGGGTCTCCTCCGGCTCCCTAAGGTGGACGACGGGGGGGACTTGTCCCCCGACCCCTCTGTCCCCCATCGGCTCGAGCCCGCTAATGGGAAATATAAGCTTCCTTGAGCCTTAACCTCAAACCTACTCGGGCAATAATTAATTGACTACAATATAAAAATTCGCTTAAAACTGAATAGATTGTTTATTATTATTATTCATTTATATTATTAATTATATTTAATTATTTATTCATTAATTGATTAAATTAATTTATTGGTTGAATACATTGTTAATTGGTTATTATTATTAAATTAATTATTATTATTATTATTATTATTATTATTATTTATTAGTATTATTATGTATTCAATATTGATTATTATTATTATTATTATTATTGATTATTATTATTATTATTATTATTATTATTTTAATAATTATTATTTTATTATTTTATTATTATTACTATTTTTTTTTTTTTTTATTATTATTAATAATTAATTATTAGTGTATTATTATTATTAGTTATTATTTATTATTATTATTGAATTTATTATTTATTATTATTTAATTATTATGTATTATTATTATTATTATTATTATTATTATTATTAATTGTACTAAATATTTTGGGAACTAAAATTCATACGTCTGAAAAAAAATTTCCGTGCATTTCAGGTTTCTTGTTAAAAATGTTATTGTGAACGCATTCAAGGATTTATAAAATTGGGTTTTTCGCTTCCATTGTTTCAGGGAGGAATATATAACTGTAAAACCCCAAAAATTCACCCATTTTGGTAGCTAAATAAAACTTATAATGATAGTGGAGGCTTGCCTCACTTTAAGGATATTCAAAAAAAACAAATCCTAATTATTTTTTTAGATATTTTAAATCTTACTTACCAACTTGAATAAGAATTAGTAATTTAACTCACTAAACACTTTGTTATTAATTTTATTTCACTTTCGATTTAACTAATATATAGTAATTTATTTAAACTTCCATTATTGTCAATAATATCTGCACTAACTATATAGAAAAAAAAGTTCAATCTTATTGCCACAATGAGGCGTTGCTGTTCATTGTGTTCCGATTTAGGGTACGTTTTAAAATTAAATCGGGCTTTAAAACCCTTTCGACGCGACTTTTGCAGGATTTAGTTTAGAAACTGAACTAATGTTTTCTGGCATCTTTTTGATGGAGTACATAAAACATATGTTTTCCCGTCAAATTACCGTGATTTTCATCCCTACTCTTAAAAATTTTTGAATGGGACATAATTTGTGGTCCCTAGCATATAAATGTGGGACTAGTGTCGCACTAAAGCACTATTATGTGGGACTAAAGTGTCCCCTTGTTAAGTGCCTAATTTACTTCCACTATCCAACATCATGCAGGAAAACGGCATTTAGTTCATGTTTTCTACTAAATCTGCAAAAGTCGCGGGTCGAAAGGGTAAGCCGTTTAATCTTAAAAAACGTACTAATCCGGAAATAAATATAACAGCAATTTCTCATAGTGTGTAAAGGTATTGAACTTTTTTTCTAATTTAACAAAGCTATTAGAATTTATTGTAATAGAAGATTTACTTACACGAAATAAGTCCTCATATCAGAAAGTGAAATAAATTTAATTGGCTACAAATTTTTTAACTGATAATTTTCAAAATTACTTACAAATTGTTTTAAAATCGTATAGTTAAAGTCACATTGCAAAATTCCTATGTAAGGTTTAATTAGGAATTTGTTTTTTTAATATCGTTAAAAGGTGAGGAAGCCCTCACTTTTTATTTATCAGTTTCTTATTAGCTACAAATTGTTGAAATCTTTTCGGGTTTTATTTTATATTCGAGTTATCATATTGTCTGAAACACTAGAAGGGAAAACAATTTAATAATCTTGAAATGGGTTTCACACCCATAACATTTTAAACCAGAAACTGATGCCCAAGGGAACATTTTTTTTCAAGAACGTTATGAATTTATTTAAGTTT
>JABUQX010113188.1:0-17500 GCA_015478945.1 Trachelipus rathkii
GGAATTCAATCTATTTATCTCACTATTTCTTATTTTATTTAATCACTACTTATGGTTTTTTATACACCGCCGGTAGGGGATTACTTCATTGCCTATTTTCAATAGTACTATATAGCAATATATATTTATTTATTCATATATATATTTCATATATGTATATACCTATAGCTATATATATATATTACTATATTAATTATATATTACTATATTATTATATCGGAGGGGTACTGATCATATTATGGTAACTAATTTTTAATATATTACTCTCTTTATTACTATTACTTAGTTATATACTATATACCTAGTATATCTGAGAGTAGGTATATATATTTACTTATTTCTTGGTACTTAATACTACTATATATATATATTATATATTTATACAAATATTAACTTATTATATAAAATATTGCGCATTATATTTAGAGTAAAGAGCGCAACACGCAATTATTTCACGTATACGAGCGTGTCTCAAATTGCACTTTTGCGCTCTTAAGAGAAAGATTTGAAATGAGTCGCCTAAATGCGAAGAAGGCACAATTGTGTTTGGAACTTTCGCGCAAACGCTCAAAGTCGCATCATGTTTCTATTCATTAATCGCAAAATTGCTGCTTTTGCTGCTTTTTATGTCGCTTTCTCATTTGGCGTCTAATGCGAGCTCTGATAGTATATAGAGTATTCATCCCGTATATCTATATATACTATAACCTAATATAATATATATAATCTATAATTTATAATACCATACGTACCTATATTATATACTATATATATAAAATTTTATTTATAAATAAAAACTTAGAATTATATATAATAATTATATTTTACTTATATAATAAAATATATATTTATATATAATACCTATTATTAATATTATCTCTAATAATTATAATATCATCTTAGAGGTGATGTAGCTTAACTTATATTATTACTAGGGCACATATAGTGAGTTATGACTACTACTATTAGTAAATAGGTAGGTTCTGGTATATAATCTGAGATAATATTCCTCTCAACCTACCTCTCTCTCGTCTGCTCGTCTTCTCTCTTCTCTTTTTTGCCACTCTCTTCCTTTTTTTCTCAGCTCTCCTACTCTCTCTCTCTTCCACTCTCTTCTCTCTCTCTCCTCTTCCTCTCTTCTCCTCTCTTCTCCTCTTCTTTCTCTCTCCTCTTCTCTCTCCCTTCTAAATCCGTTCTGGTGGACCCTCCTGTTGTCGCCATCTCATCTCTCATCTCTCTCGCGTTCTCTATCCTCTCTCTCTCTCTGACTCTTCTTATGTGAGGTATAAATTTATTTCAAAATTATATATATTATATATATATATATTACTATATATAATATATTATATATATTATTATATACTATAATATATATAATATATATATATATATATATATATATATATATATATTATATATATACGGTATATAATATATATAAGAAATAGAAATATATATATAAAGTTATATATAGTATATATATATATATAATATATATATCTAATATATATATATATAGTTACTATAGATATATATATATATATATAGTATAATATATATATATATATATATAATAAAATTCATTAACTCGCTACAAAACTTCATTAATTATTTTTTCAATGTAGAAAAATAACTGACCACACACGAACAAGGGAAGGGGGGAATATTATTATTATTAATTATTATTATTATTATTATTATTATTATTATTATCTATTATTATTATTATTATATTATTATTATTATATTATTATATATTAATTATTATTAATTATTCAATTATTATTATTATTATTATTATTATTATTATTATTATTATTATTATTATTATTATTATTATTATTATTATTATTATTATTATTATTATTATTATTATCTAAATGCATAATTATTATTATTATTATTGAGTGTGATTAATTATTATTATTTATTATTATTAATAATATATTATATACATTTATTATTATTATTATTATTATTTTTAAATAATCTAAATGCATAATTTTCACGCTACATTTATTAAATATATAGAAACTTATTAGCCACATTTCAAGTATCTATAGAAGAAATCTACAATGTGAGAGTTGGTGAAGGTTATATCTGTTTCTAATATCTGAGCTGCTCTTTTTGAGTGCCACAAAATAACACACAAATATCAATTAAGTTTTCACAGTTTGAATTGCTAGGACTATATTAAAATACTTAAACTAATATAATAATAATAATGTGGAGATATAATAGTACACAATAATAATAATAATAATAAATAATAATAATAATCAATAATATTAATAATAATAATATAATAATAATATAATAATAATAATAATAATAATAACATAATAATAATAATAATCTGCTACGATGGAATGAGTACATTAATAATAGAATTTTACACTCACATTATTAATCTGAATATATAATAATAATAATAATAACTAGATAACTTAATAATAAATCAGGAGTCAAAAGAGTGAGAATGTAAACAGCTTACTATAGTTTCCATCCGTGGGAGACAAGTGTCCCTCAATATTCTAAGTCTCCTCGTGTTTTGTTTCCGAGGATTACAGAAGTTATGTTGTGTGTATCATCTTAATTGTCAAAGAAGTAGACTCGCATAATTCGGGTTCTCAAGGTGTTCTTAACACCTTAAGAACCCGAATTATGCAACAGGTATAAACCAAGTAAAATAGGAAGCATTACTCGACGATCACAAATACCCTGCCTACAGCTGAATTGCTAATCTGATTTTAAAATTTTATTTAAGTGGTCCATTTTAACTATCTGCGCAATAGCAGAGATTCTCTTTTTCATTAAAAAACTTAAGTCCGAACGGACATCAACTGTGAAATTTTATAGATTGATAAGTGAATGAATGCTTGATGTTTTTTTGAATATTTGAGTGTTTTGGCAGGTACACGCTAGTATCCATGAGTGAATAAGTTGCTATATTTGCGACATAATGCAATGTAATGACTTCTTTTTGTGATTTTTTGAATTTTTTTGATTTTTTCATCACATATTATTTTAAACTTCACATTAATTGGTTAAAATATATTTTTGATTTTTATATATTTAGAACATTATTTTTGTAAGATGCATTAATAATAGTTCTCAGTTAACGTGATTGCTAATGTCTGAAGTAGCAGTGCGAAATATTGTATTAGTCTCGGGCGCAAATAATAACCTTGCTATAACTTTAACAGTTTGAGCTTCTTTTTATTCTCGATAGTCCTTAAATAAAATTTCTTCTTCTGAAAATAAAGAAATATTTTAAGAAAGAATTGAAAGAACTTGTAATAATAATAATAATAATAAATAATAGTTAATAATAATAATATAATAATATAATTCAATCAATAATATAATAATAATAAATAATATATCAATAATAATAATATAATCAATAATAATAATACATCAATAAATGAAGGAACATTATAATAAATAAGATTTTATAATAAATTGAAAATAAATAAAAATATATAAAAAAAAAAGTAAAAAATAATAATGATCATAATAATAATAATATATCACACATAATAGATAATAATATATAATATATCTATGAGAAGTAATTATAATTAATATATGAATATATGAATAATTTATATATAATAATCTATATATATATAAATAATAATAATAATAAATGAATTATAAATAATAATAATAATAATAAAATAATAATAAATTAATTAATAATCTTAATAATGAATGTATAATCATGAAAGATAAAAACAGTCATGTAAAAATACCGTTGGTCAAAATAAACTCTATGATAGAACTTTAATATATAATATATGAGATATTATTAATTTGTAATTTAATAACATAATAATATATACCCTAGGTAGAATCCATATGAATTTATTTACCATTACCTATTATACATAATACATATAATAAATATAAAAGATTTAGTATATGGAGATAATAATAAATAAGTGAATATAATTTTCGGGAGTTAAAGTTCATATCTGCTTCCTGCCACGGTTACTCAGAACTCTAGTCTTCTTGCGCCTTATTAGGGGATATATTGTGGCTAATCGAATTTCGGAAATTCGTCCGTTCTCCCCGATAGAGGGGGAGGAGAGGAATATTGAGAGAAAAAAAAGGAGCAATGCAAAATTTACCCCTCACAATCATATTTTATTTTATCTCTCTCTCTATATCATTTTTTTTTATATCCATCGTATAATACGCACGACGACCAACCATGTGATAATGCTGGTGTGACGTTGACACCTTAAGAGTGGAGATATGAGTATTATTTATTAATTTTATCCTACTTTGTAAACAGAATGGGACCTTGACTCTGATTACAATATCGTTTACATATCACACGCTCATGGCACATACAAGAAAGGAGTAAAATTAATATCGCTTTTTATTTCATAAAATTGATTCCTCTCTAATATCCATAATTATTGATCAATATGAAATGATAGACAATATAAATAGTAAAATGTAACACTCATTATAATTTACTTATATATAAATATATATCCATTATATTATAATTCAATTATAATATGTTTTAATCATAATTCCTATATTCATTATCATTATATTATTAGTATTACATAATTTATTATATTGAATTAATTATTATTATATAGTCTCATCTGTAAGTTATAATTTATCTACATTCTTAATTTTGAACCCTTTCTCTGCACCGTTACGAGCTTGATTTATGTTTATATTATATTATTTATTAAATTTTATCTTATTTATTATTTAATTATATATTATTACTTAATTTTATTTAATTATTTTTATTTTATTTTTTAATATTCCAATAGGTAAAATTATTTAATAAATAAATATGCAATTCGATGCTCATATATTATATGTAATTTATTAACTTTTGATTAAACTAATTTCAACTCACATATACTCGATTTACTCACCTTGGTAGTAATATATACTACTCAATCGCTTCAGAGATATTTCCAATGCCATCCAATAGGAATAAATTATTAATAAAAAATATATCTTTTTAAAATACGCTCTGTATTAATTTAGGACTATAATACAATGTAAGAACAATTATAGGTCTTATATCATTCTGAGAGATCCACCATTAGGATACAACTGAAAAATAACAGGATATTTGTTTTACCTATTTATATTGCATTATCTTTATAGTTATATATCTATCATACTGAATCTTACAAAACCTATTGTACCAAATACAATTCTAGGTAAACCGTCTTCGATTACTTAAACAATTTAATTTCATAGATTATACAGATTGCACACTGTATAATACATAAATTTTGAAACGCTGCTGACACATATACTTTATTATTTATTTTTCTTTGATTTACATGTTAAATAAGCATTATCTTTTCATTATAAATTATTCTTACATTTTTTATTAACTAGAATAAAAAGAAAAAATACAACCTTAAGTACACAGATATTCAAAATCAACACCATAACCCGGTTTACGCACTTTATCAGATATGGTGTTTAAAAACCAATCAAAACTACATATAATATAGACAAGTAAATCCGGCTCTATACTTATCCTCTTTGATTATAAACTATCAAGGAGATAGACTATGACGCAGATAGATATACAAGATATTGTACCACCATATGGAAAATAACTATTTTTAAAACAATTAGCAATTTCAGGCTGGTGCGAGGGAGATTTTGTGACGTCGTGTAACTTGCTGTGCAGCATATTTTACTTGTTTATACCTGTGTTGCATAGATTCGGTTTCTTTAGGTGTTATAGTTGTGTTTCCTCTACAGTATAAGGAATTACCTCTAACTTTCTTGCAAATTAAATTGAATTAACCAACCTAGATATTTCTGAGTAATAGTACCTACACCGATACAATGAACACAGGGCACTTAAAATATGAGGACCACTCGACATTCGTGATATAGTAACTTCTCTCAACATTTACTTCTTCTCTCTATTATTATTATTATATTATTATTATTATTATATATAATTATATATTATTATTCTTTATTTACTTATTATTATGTGATTTATATTTAATATATTAATTAATTATTATTCTTATTATTATTTTAATTATTTATTATTATTTATATTATATTTAATTTAATCTTTATTGGTTTCCATTCCAATTATTTACATTAATATAAAATATTCATTGGTGAATTATAATTATTATTAATTTCTATATTTAAAATATTTAATTATTTCAAGTATTTATTAAAAGTCCTTACATATTCATAACTCTAGGTGTGAAACTTAATAATTATATTTGGAGGTGTATATACTTTGGGGCTCAAAAGATACATGACTAGATATTAAGAATTAACCTTACCACTTCATTAGATTTCTTTAGATATTATTTAATATGAAATTGTAATAGTTTTATATATTTTTAATAAATGTAGCGTATTAAAAATTATATAATGCAAATATAAATATTTAAATAATATTATAATTATTATAATAAATAATAATATATTAATAATATATAAAAATAAAACAGAATATATAAAGTGAATAATAATAATAAATTGATAATATAATAATCACTCAATAATAATAATTAAATGAATAATTGAATATAATAATATATAAATATTATAAACTACATTAAATAATGTTAAATAGATAATAAAAAATCAACATAATAAAGATATTATAATAATAATAATAATAATAATATAATAATAATAATAATAGATTAATAATAATGAATAATAATATATGATAATAATTAATTATAATAACAATATATAAATAAAAAGAGTGAAATAAAGTACAATCCTATATTAAAATAATATCATATTCCCCCTTCCTTGGTTGCGTGTGTGGTCAGTTTATTCTTCTACAGCTTGTAAAAAATAACATTAATGAAGTTTTGTAGGTGTGAGTGGAAAGTTTTATTTTATCATATTATTACTATTATATATATTATATATAATATATTATTATTATAATATTATATTAATATATATAACTGTATATAAATAATTTGTAACTATATATACTATTTAGTATATTATATATATTTCTATTTCTATATATATATAATATATAACGTATAACTTAATATTCATATATATATATTTATATATATATATATTATATATATAATGTATATGATGATATCTTGATAATAATATTACTGATATTTAAGTTATTCATCTCAGTTATAAAATATAATACATATCTTATTTATAATATTATATTCGATTTTACCTACCTAATACACCAATTATAATCGATGAATGTTACTATCACTGTAATATATTTATAATTATTAATATTTAATCCTTATTTTTATGTACTGACCTCTATCCGTACAATATATATATATAGGAGCATGAAATGAAAGAGTTAATTAGGTTTATTAAGAGAGGTATATATAGAGATATGTATAAGATGGAGTAGGGACGGTGGAGTAGTAATTATGGAGGGGAGGGAAGAAGCGTAGGTAGGGCAGGGTGAGGAGTGAGTCAGGGAGAGTAGGATATAGGAAGTAGAGAAGTAAAGAAGAGTAATAGGTAAGATATATATATATATATATTGAGGAGTATATATATATAGGTAAAGTAACGAATTATAATTACGCCTACTTTATATAGTATTCGCCCTGGCACACATATGAGATATGGACACTTATATATATTTAGATTTGAATGACGGTATATATATATACTCTATAAGTGTATTTATGATTTATTATTAATATTATTAAATATTTATTATAATATTAGTTTAATATATTATATATATATTATATATACTTTATTATTCATTATCTATATTACTTATTAAGTATTATATAATTATTTAATTAATATTTATTTAGTATTATTATTATATATATATAATACTTATTGAGGGTTATAAGCGCAAAAATTTGAAAGCCGACTAGGAATTTTTTGTGCACGCTTTTAATGTAAACATTTGAATTTTGTTTGGCCGGAAATTTAAACAAAAAAATGTTGCGTTTTGTCCATTAATACTCTCATTTTAAAAAGAGATGTGCAAAAGCGGCATGTGTTTAAATAATTTGTCTGTTGGGACTAAAAATATCGATATATTAATTATATCTTTTTTTTCTATTCAATCATTGATTTCTCTCACAATCATTTAGTTAATAATAATAGTGTTATATTTTTTATTATAATTTCTTTATATCTACATTAATTTATATTATATATAGATATCTTATAGTGTGCGATAGCTGGTAAGTTATGGACTGTGAGTTATTTGACTTCATACGTGATAGTTATATTATTCGTTAAGTGATTAGTATATTATTATATACTTATATTATATTATTAATTATCATTATATTAGAGTACATGTTATTGTTTGTATGATTTGTGTTTTTATTTTGATTGAGTTCATTTTAAGATTATATAATTAATAATAATAATAATTAATATAATAATTATAATATAATTATTCAATAGTTAAATATATAATAAAATAATAAAGTATTTATTTAATTAAATAATTAAGATTTAATGACTAATATTATAATAATAATATATAATAAATATAAATTAATAATAATCAGTAATAAATATGCTATCAATTAATTATAAATATTTTGGCTCATGGGTCATATTTATTTAAATAATCATATTGCCCATGAGTTATATTTAGTTTTCGGTTTTATAATTAGCCCTATTTGTTGTATTATATTTATTATTTTATTTATTATTAGCTGTCTTATGCCATTAAATACGTTATTGCATGTGTTGTCATTATTTATTTAATTGTACTCTTATTATAATCCAATTGTATTTCGATTATATATTATTCTTAGTTATTTTATTATAATATTATTATTATATCCTATTATTATCTTACTTATTACTTTTATTATTTCTTTATCCATTAATTTTTAATATCGTTCGTGGCGTTCGATTCGAGAAATGTCGGTTTAATTACTTATTTTTCGTTTTCTGTAGTTAGCTGCTTTTGTCTCTTTAAATATTGTGGAATAAAAGTGTGCGTATAATTTTACAATGTGCTTTATATAAGTGTCTTACTTTTTCATGATACTGATTTGGTTTAACCATAAGAACATCTTTTAAATTTTTGTGAGTTGTGAGCTGCTGTTATTTCGGTGTAATAAATTAAGCCTTAAATGAATGATTTGAGCACTTAAATTGGCCCATTTCAAAAGTTACTTTGGGTCTATTCAAAAGAGAAGGGATAGCTAATTTATGTAGTGCCATATTAGTAAGTTAATGTTTTTTATCAAGGGAGAAAATGTGAATTAGCTCCAATGTTTAAAAAAAAATACTAAATTACTTTAATTCACACATTAGTGCTTGATCGGATGTGTATTCGATATTTTGTATTCGACCACAATGCAGTGTATGATTTAACATTAAATTATATTCACAAATTTCATCAAGCTCTACATAACATCTCTGGTTTCTCTGTTATTTAGAACAATACTTTCTATATTTGTCACAAGGAAGCTGTGTGTTATGGGCATATTTCAGGAGAGTATAGTGCGGGCCGCGGCAGGCTGTTTTTTATTTATTTCTTTAACAGACAGCGGGACACCAGCAAAAAAACCTTCAGACATCATTCTCAAGTCTATTCGAAATATTTTTAAATATCAATAATGGGAGCTGGCAGTTGCTTTACAAGTAGTGTTTTATTTTAAGTAAGATTACTATAAGTTGTTGTCTACAGACTAACAGGAGTCTAAAATAAAGGAACAGTAAGCAAAAAATAAAAATCTTACTTCATCATCGTGGGAATATACCAAGTTTCATTTGTATTATATATTTCTCCACATCTTTTTATTATGTTTCTATATATATTTTCTGCATTATACACACATAGTATCACATTTGATGGAGTCTGAGTTTATTTTGTCCGAAATTACTGGTCCTACCTGAACTCTGATTTCACCATCCCTCCAGAAGAAAAAGTGACATGGGGATTTGCAGTGGATCATATGCATAATAGAGGATAGGCTAGATTTACCAATACATTACAGTAAAGGTCATTTATGCAAAGAATCTACAAGCCGCAGACAGCTAGATCTGGAAAACAAATCAGGAGATTTTCTCTGGGGGGGATGGACAGATTTTCTGCTTTAATTTGAATACTGTTGAAGAGAGAGGAGAGAAGGCCTCATTTTGCATGTAAGAGAGTTATTGTTTCTCAGACCAGATCAGTCCTAGCCACCATATTCGATGATTCATCAAATTTGGGCATGAGCATGAGGTCAGTAAAATCAATATGAAAAATAACGTATGCTGAAAAAAAATATATACTCCAAATTTTTGATAATAAACAACTAAATTTAAAAAATTATTTAAGGGTTGGCAATTTAACAGAAGATGTATTTGGCATTTGTAGATGCAGCTTTTCGAGTGGATGCTCATGCCGAAACGGGTGACGAAGAGGAAGAAGAACAGGCTCCGATTGCAGAGATAGTTGTTACGCGTGAAGAGATTGAGCAAATTAGTGACCAGAGGATTCTGCAAGACAAACCTCTCCAGTTTGGTGGAAAATCTTGCTTGATAATATGGCATCTCAGCCTATTATTTAAACCATGCCGTTGATTTCTCCTATATCATTAATATATTCTCTGGCCTACTACAGGATTTTTTTAGGTTCTTCCGTCTCTAAGTATCAGAGAATCGATTTATAATAAGATTAAAAAAATGATCATCATGAATATGTGGAATTCTCCAAATAAAATAAATACACTGCTGTTATAAATTAAGAAGGTATGATTGGGACAAAGCTAAAAACCAAGTTTATTCTTGGAATTCCTAATTATACGATTTCATTATTTAAAGATTTACTGCTTTAAAAACTTGATGGTCATGCCATATCACAACATTTTTGTATGGAGCAAAAGCCTTGTTCCATACTTAATAATGATAAGTAGGTAATTGCGAGTTCATAGAATATGGTCCATATTGCTGTTAGGCTTGGATATGTTTGCAGGGAGGAAAATGCGTCGCGGGTCCTATTGGCTAATTTACTCATCAAGGACAAATCGGGGAGTGAAGGTGGAAAAAGTTTTAACTATAAAATAGTCAATATTGCTAACAACCAGCAACAAAGGGTAAGAAAGGATTTGAAACAGAGTTATTTCAGGCAGTCTTTATTTGATTGATTTTGATTGCTTTTTTGAGGCATCAGTGTCATTTATCACTTCAAACTCGGAGTGGACGTATAGGTTAATTAAGGGAAGTAGAAGCTGTACATAAAAGCAGGTACGTGAAGAATAAAAAGTTATATATTGATCGAATTCATATATCGTACCACATTAAGGCACTGAAGATGATGGGACTTAGTGATCTGAGAAGTGACCCATTTCGGTGAGTTAATTTATAATTGGAACAATAATCTTTTAAGCATCTCTTATATATATTATATATATATTAATTATTTATATCTATATTCTATATATATATACTTTATTATATATATTATGTATTTATATATATTATATATCTATTATATATATTATATATATAATCATATATATATATATTTAATATAATATATATTATAATATATTAATAATATTATTATTATAATATATATTATATTAATATAATACTATTATATATATATATATATATATATTATATTAATTATATTATAATATAAAATATATATTATTATATAATAATATTATATTATATATATATATTATAATAATATATATATATATATATATATCTATTGTATATATAATATATTTAAATATATTAATTATATATATTATATATATATAAATATACAGCTATAATATTATTATATATATATAATATATATATAGTATATATATGATAATTATAATATAGTGTCAATTTAATATATTACATATATTCACAATACACTGACATAATGTTCGAATGAAACTTAAAAAAGAATTTATTCCTGATACCATTTCTAAATATTCAGGAACTGAAGGTAACTCATATCAGCAGATACCTCTGGGGAGAAGTTGGCGCAACAAATTTGGTAGCTTAGGGCTGTAGTAATGTTCACCGACAGTATTCACTAGGAACTTGTTTCCGTTGTGAATACCAAGGAGGGTCTGGTGGGACTTGTTTGTTTATAAAATACTGCATTACCATGGCTTCAGCGGCGTGAGAGTTGTGTAGTCAGGCTCTGAATTCTAATCAATACGAGGGTAACCATGGCAATCCATTATTTTTTTATAAAATAAATTTCTTGTGGTAAGGGAAAGATGACCTATTCAGAATTGCGAAGAGAGCGAGGAGGAAAGATCAGATAATTGAATAGATAATGTTTTCTCTCATTTTTTTGTTATAGTTAGTTAGTGCTTCTTTCATTAAAATAAATAATTTCATCTTTTCATACTTGCGCTTTATTATTTTATATCTGTGGTTTTTTTAAGCGACTCTCATAAATTTTTGTACTTTAGAAAAAATTTTGATTGCTCGGAAATGTTTCGCTTTGCGGCATGGCGACTATTTTGGAATATTGGCGCTTTTGTGTGTGACTTGCGGACTACAGTTTTTCTATTTTGTCGCTTTTGCGTTTGCGGCTCTAAAGTTTAAAGATAATTTGCACGCGCTCCACTATGTATATAGGTCAGGTAATATATATATAATATAATATTATTAATATTATAATATGATATTATATATTTTATATTATATTATATTATATATATAATTATAAATACTATATATATATTATTATATATATTTGTATATATATATTATATATTATATATATATATATATTATATATATATATATATATATATATATCATATAAGTGAGAGAACTAATGAGCTTTCTTAAATTATGGATAAAATAGTATTCGATAACTTTTTAATTAAGAATGCAAACTTAATTCATTAATCAGACCTTGACAATACAGTCTAAGAGATAAAAAAAACGATATTAATAAGCCTTTTCTTTAACCTTGAGATTTATCTTAAGATAACCGCCCATATATTTTTAATATTATAGAACTTTGATGTATAAAATATTAAATGTACATAATTTCATAATATACTATACTTTTTTAATTATTAAATTAGTTATTAATTATTAATAATAAATACCGTTTATCGAACTGCAAATTTTGGTAAAGTAATTAATATTAAGAAATTCTTTAATGAGCCAAATATTGTATTTTGGAATTCATGTGTATTATTTTTACTGTAGAATTCTTAATTAATTAGAAATTTAAAACTAAATGCGCATGTAGTGTGCTTCCCAATTATTTTTTTTTTACACCTCCGTTGAGAGGGGCCCTGAGCCGTTAGTAGGTGGGCAACGTGTGAAAAAAGATTATTGTGCTTTCTCAATATCTGTAACTTATAGAGAGTAAGGTGTGAGTAGAAATACTAGAAGTAAAGCATTTTTTTTTTTTTTTATTTTTTTTTTTTTTTGTAAAGTTCACACCTCACGGGTTTGGTCGATATCTAGGACACAAAATTTTTTTTAAAAACATTATGTGTGTTTTAGTGTCCAGCAATATTGAATATTAGATTAACGTATTATATTCACAATTATTCTAGGAAGGTAGCAGTTTATAGTCAGCATATTATGAGATGATAGAATGAATTACGATAGCTTTGGAAAATGCATTAATGAGTATCTATTGGTTATAAAGTTTTAAAAAAATGTGATCCCAAATAGGAGCCACTGTGAATATACATTCGCTTTAGAAAGTTGAAGCAAAGGAAGGTTATGACGTCTTCTAAAACTGGACAATACGTGGGGATCTAACAGTAGAATACCACTGAATTAATAAAGAGAAGAGACAGTTATATAAATGCAAGGAAGCTTCTCGAATTTATGAAAGAGTAAGATTGTGGCGAACAGAGTATCAAAGTGGTTTTAAAAAAATGTAAATTTACAGAGTAGTACTCAGTTTGTTTATCATTAGTGTTCTAGGTTAATATGAATTTTCAGAGTTTGAGCGGCCGGAATAACAACATCTTCTGTATTTCGGTTGGAGAATTAAACAGCATCGTGTCAGTTATTAGTCTCGGTAATGGAGAGAGAATTAAGGCATCTACGCATATACGAATAGAAATGTTTTTAAAAAAACCAAGACAAAGTTGATGAAGGAGGATATTCCTTTTGGACGAGATTAAATAAGATAATTTGAGAAGAAAAGTAGTATAAAATTAACCAACTTCTCGGAAGATATAGATTTTAGCTCAAGTTGTAGTGTTAATAAGATACTAGTAAGATCGCGACAGTTTAATTTTGGAATTAAGAAAGTAAGTGTAACAAGAATTTTATTGAGAACGTGAGTGAGAATGACTACATTTTATTTTAATTCGGCTGAAAATGATCCAGATCAAAGTTGATAGGTATTCTAGAATATTTGTATATAATAATCTACATGGTGAATATTAAATTTTACCTGCCAATAATATTTGTTAGTTTGGCAAACTAATTGAAAATAAATTTAGATTCTCATTTAAATTTATTAGTCAATGGTCCTATCTTCCAGAACTATTGTACGCTTTCATAAAGAAAAATTTTAGGTATCTATTGTATAAGCCCATCATATGATTGCATATATAAAAATATTTGATATGCTTATTAAAAAAACTTCCACATTTGCCATAAGATAGATAAAATAGAATTTCAATTAATTGACTTGTGAATGTTTATTGAATAAGTCACGATATCATTGACCTTTGTTAGCATTTCTTTAATAAAATTGTTACTTTTGCTATTTATTATCGCTCTCTCTCTCGCTTTTTTTTATACTTATTTTCCTTTTTTTTTTTTTTTTTTTTTTTTTTTTTTTTTTTTTGATATACCTCGATCATACGTGTTTTCTGTATCTTTACGCTTTAGGTAGCTTTAGGAACTTTTACCATATACGTACTTTATATACATGAAGAAACATACTAACTAAACTACATTACTTGTATATTTTGACCTACTAATTCTGGACTTATAATGACTCACCCTTAACGTTTTTAAATATATTCTTTGCTTTGAAATAATGATTTGAAATTAAGAGAAACTCTATTTGTTAAACCGTTTATATCATATATTCCATATTATTTTCAACATAGAAGGATCGTGCATTATAATAACTTTGTAGATTATATAATAATAATAATAAATAAGTAATAATAATAATAGTTAAATTTGTTATTGAAAAATATAGGAAAATGTAAGGCTGAAGATTTGAATTTTCATTCTATTATAAATAATATAATTTATATAATAGATAATATATAATAATAATAATAATAAATATAATTAATAATATAATTAAATATAAATTTTAATAATAATAATACATAAAATATAAAAAAATTAAATATTAAAAAATAAATAAAATTAAAAAATAAATAAATAATATAAATATATAATAAATTAAATAATAATAAATTAAATAAATATTAGAATTTCCTTAAAATTTAATATACTTATATTTAATATAATTATATTTAATTTAGGACTTAATCTCTCATAAAAAAGGTAGCAACATATTCCATTATATATCTTAATTCCCTGTAGTGGTAATATAATTATATAATTATTATTTAATTTTAATAATTATAATATTTTCATTTATAATTTCTTATTAAAATAATTTTTCACTTAGCATAAAATTTAATTCATAGTTTTCATCTTAAATTTTCCTTCAGAAGAAAGACTAATATAATTAAATACAAATACGATATTAATTAATTAATAATGTGATAATAATAATATTAATCAAAAATAGACACGGAATAGGAATAATTATAGAATAATTTCCAAGCAAATTGGTAAGAACATTAATAATTATGCTTAAGAGTTCAAAATCAGTTGTAAGAAGCGAGTGAAATAAAGGGAATAAGAATTAGATTTAGCGCGAAGTAGAATATTAAATTTCTAATTATTTATATTATTGGTTATTATTATATTATTATTATGATTATTTTTTATATATTATTAATATATCATTATCTATATATCGTATTTATATTATTATTATTATATTATATTATTATTTTTTATTATTATTATTATATTATTATTATTTTATTATATTTATATTATATTATTATTTATTTACCATTAATATTATTATATACTTTATTTCTTTACAAATTAAATTATTAAATTTATTTCATATAAATTAATATATTTATATTATATTATATTATTATTATTATTATTATTATTATTTATTATTATTATTATTATCATTTAATATATATTATTATTATTGGAAAGCGCAAATAATATTATGATATTAAGCACTTCAGAAAGATAATTTTTAATTTTTCATAATCAATGTTTCATAAGGATTATATATTTCGTAATAAAAGTCTTATGATGGGATTGGTTTTTAATTTATATATAGTATTAATATCACATTATTCTCTCTAGTGAATTATATTATAAAAATTTTCAGACTCCTATTAAGATATATATGATAAAATTTATCTATAAATAGTAAATACGTTAAATTTACTTACTTATAGTATCTACTTATACTCCGTATTCCTTGTTATATATTTGTTAGATTGTATATATACAATAAAAAATAAGTTTTTATATATATATAAATTAATAGTTATTGATAAACTCACTATATATATAATATTAGTAAAATAATATAGGAATATTTTATGTTATTATAATACTATATATAGTTATAGGTATTACTATAGTTATATTATTATTGACTATCATAATTGACTAGCTGAATAATATAATATACTCTAGCATAATTCAAGAGTATATATATATGGATGTATATTATATATATATATATATGTATAGTTATATTAATTAATATAGATATATAGATAGCCTGGTAAAGTTTTATATAATACTTATTATATTTACCATTAGATACAGGTTAATAAATCCATTTATAGATATAGGATAGATTACCTGCCTTCTGGCACGTTACTAAAGTGGTTTCTCCAACTTATATGTAAGTGGTGATATATATAGTAGTATCTAGTTTATACTATATTATACTACTATGATGGAGTATATATATATAGTGTATATATAATATAAAGTTATTAATATTAATATATATATATAATGTTATATATAGATATATTATTATATATATATTAGTAATTATAACATTGGGTATAAGTAATACCTCTCACCATAAATAGAAGTTATAAGAGTCTCATATATATATTCACGATCACTTGCGTGTAGATATTGTATATATATCGTAGTATGTATATTATTAAACACTAGTTTAGTTAGTGCTAGTAGGATAATTTACTCATCTTCTAATATATGATCCTATATATGTTCTACTAGTTTATTTAAATATATATATTTATATTATATAATATATATATTATATATATATATTTAATTATTAGTATATATATGGTAAATAAACATTTACATTCTCTTAGGGGGTGATATCTGATCCAGAATACTTGTTTAACCAAAATTATCGTTCTCTACAAATACAGAAACTCTGGCTCTTACACATTTCATCAGTGAATGACAAAAACTCAGTTCTTCTGAGATCTTACGCATTTCATCAGTGAATGACAAAAAATCA
>JABUQX010113188.1:27500-32500 GCA_015478945.1 Trachelipus rathkii
ATCTTCACCACAGCTTGACCAACAAAAGCCAAATACCAAACATAATAAACCTTTATATTCCTGGATCACACCTCTCACCACACTGCCCCAGAAATTACACCAAATCTAACACACATTGGCGAAACCTCCAAACTGATAATGGAGATTTCAAACCCACCACCTACATGGTACAAAAACCAAAACACATTACAGAGTGAAACCCTACTTAATATCAAAGATAGACCACCCAAAACCCTTAACAATAGGAAATTTCCGCCACCAGAATTTCCACCAAACTAACTAATCAAACACATCCCCAGATTCTAATATTAAGTTCACCACCCACACAAAAACTCCAAAATCAAACCCAAACAACCAACTTTAATCATCTCCACAATTATAAATAAAATATTAAAGCAAAACCCCAACCACTCTTCTGAAAAATGACACAAACCATGAAAAAGATGAATTGGAAAGAAAATCTTCCTGAACCATAGAAAGAACAAAACAACCCTTAACTGATCTCCAATTAATCAACGACTAAATTATTTTGTCCAAAAGCTTCACGAATTAATAAAACCAGCTAAACTAAAATATATATATATATATATATATATATAGCATATATATATATATATATATATATATATATATTATTGTTGTTATATTATGTTATTATAGTTATATGATATGATATAAGTATATGTTATTATAGAAGATATATATAAATATATATATATATATATATATATATATATGATATAAAGATATATATATATATATTGTATATACATATACTATATAAAGTAGTTATATATATATATATGTCATGTTATTAATATAGATATATATTATATTAAAGTATGTTATAAATACACATATATATATATATATACATATACATATATTATATTATTAAATAGCATATATATATTATATATATATGATATATATATATATATATATATGATATTATTAATATTATTATGTATATATATTATTATATATATATATATATATTATTATTATATTAGATTATATTATACATACATATAGATATACATATGTATAATATTAATAAAGAGTATAGTTATTACATATATAATATATATTTTACATTACATATTATGTATTACATATATATATATATATTATTTATTATATATATATGGTTATTATTATTATTATTATTATACATATATTTATTGTTTTGTATTGATATACATATGCATAATATTACACATGATATATATTTTTTAAAAACATTAAGTATAGGTTACTCGAGTTGAGAATTAAGGTGTATACTATATTATTATTATTACATATATTATTATATTACTTCCATATATTATACACACATAAGTACATACACATGTAATACACATGTTTTTATAGATGAGCAGCAGATATGATGATATTAATATTATTATATGATTTATATGATATTATATATGATATATATGATATATATATATATATATATATTAATATGGTTATATAGATATGAAGATATATATGGTTAGAGTTAATATATATTACAGCATACCATATATACTATATACAGTATGTATATATATATAATTATTACATATATATATATATTATATATATACATATTATTATTATTATTGTTATTATTATATATATATATATACATATCTCCTATAAATTATGAACGACTCCTATGTATAAAAAAAAATGCAGCAAATGGCGCCCACCCAGCCAAACACACGAGATGGTGTAAATATATATATATAAATAAACATCTATATAAAGAGAAAGAAAGAACATACATATAAACATGCACCTTATACAAGTGTATATATATATATATATATTATTATATAAATGTTTCTCAATCTCACAGAAGACAGCAAAACCCACAAACGTTCCTTATATATACATACATATATATAGTATATGATATTATTAATATGATGAGATGTATATATGTTTACATTATGTATGCATTATTAGCAGATATATTAAGAGACATGCATTTGAATGATATAGTAAGTATACATTATATATATATATATTATATATACATATATTTTATATATATATATAAATATATATATATATATATATATATATATATATATATTTATTAGATACATATTATTATTAGTTTTACATACATATATATATGTAATAGATATGACATTATATAATATATTATTTTATATGTATATATACATATATATATATATATATATATATATTATTATTATATATATGATGATATGTATATATATTAAGATACATATATGATATACACAAGGAGTAGAAAGATATGATTACACACACACACAAACACAGAAGATGATTATTATTATTATTATTATTGATACATATATTGGACACATTATTATGTATGATGATATGACACATGATGATGATATATTATTATAATATTATGTATATACATATATATCTAATTATGATGATATATATTTGATGATTTATTATAATATATATTATTTATATATATATTATTATTTTACATTACATTATTATTTATTTATTATTATAATATTATTGATTAATATATATATATTTATACTATGTTATTTAATGACATTATTATTATTATGATATATTATAAATATGATATATATATATAATACATTGACATTATTATTATTATTATTATTATTATACATATATATATATACTATATATATATACACATATAATATACACATATATATATATATTCATATATATATATATATATATATATATATATATATATATATATATATATATATTACATATATTGATATATATATATATTATATATATATAATATATATATATATATATATATATCTCTTATGCACGAGGAATTCTTTATAATGTAAAATTTGAAAAACTATGTCAAAAACAATGTTCACTAAATTGAGATTTTGTGTGTAACATATATATATATATGGAGGTATATATTATGTATATGCATATATATATATATATAAAGAGCAAATATATATATATTATATATATAGTTAAGGTTATTGTTGTTATTATATATATATATATATATATATATTGTGCTTCACTCACATAAGAAATGCACCGCACGCCCCCTTTTTTATATATATATATATATAGCATATATATTGTTATATATATATATATAGTATATATATACATTATTGATATATAGATATTACATTATTATTAGATGATGATTATATTGATATATGATATATAGATAGATACATATTATACATATATTTTTATTATTATATATATTATATGATATTATTTATTACATACATACATTATTATACACATTATATGATATGATAATATATATTATACATACACATTATTATATTTAATATAATAATATATGAGATGATATGTAGATTGTCAAGACGTGAGATTAATCTAATTATATATAATATTTTTAATGAAATATCAACAACCTAAACTTAAATAAGATACTATACATACATATTACATATATTATTATTATTATTAATATTATTATATTATTATATATATATTATATTATATATACATAGATATATATACATATTATTATTGTTATTATAATATATTGAGGATAGATATGATAATATATTAGTATGATATACATATTTTATGATTTTTACCTTTTCAAGAGGGTCTATCACAATTATTGGTATATATATATATATATATATATATATATATATATATATATATATATATATAAGATATATAGCAGGCGCCACATGTTGGGATTGAAACCACGCCGGGCGTTGCGAATGGATACAGCCATCTCCGCGCAGTGGTCAACCCTTTATGGCGCAAAATCTTTACCTTCCCATTAATTGTTCTTTTCTTTATTTACATCTTATATAATTGCGATTAATATGCAATATTAAAATTCTAAAATATAAAGAAGGAGGGATAGGACAGGCTGACACCTGGTGATGTCGCCTTGAAGGAAGCTCGGTTGCAATAACTGTTCTTGAATCCAACTTTTTGGGTTGGGGGATCCAGTGGTAAAGCATCGGGTATATTGTCCTCATTCCCAACAGGCGGTGTTTCAATCCCGGAGAAGGCAGTAAATTCTTTGCCTTCCCATTAATTGTTAGCTTTGTTTATATATATATATATATATATATATATATATATATATATATATATTAGTTGTTATATATATATATAAAGATATATATATATATATACATATATATTATATATATATGTATATATATATATATATATATATATATATATATATTATAAAGAAGATATATATAGTTATATATATATATATATATATATATATATATATATATATATATATATATATATTATATATATATATATATATATATATATATATATATATATGTATATATATATATATATATATAGTATATATATATATATATATATATATATATATATATATATATATATATATATATATATATATATATATATATATATATATATATAAATCTATTCTCTTATGCACGAGGAATACACTTTGCATAAAAAAATGAAAAAAGGGGTGTCACCAAGCACTTTCGTGTATTTTTCTACACATTTTCAAGATGTAACAAAGAAATCTTACAAAAAAAAAAGAACTAGATTAAAACAGTTAAAACAATTGTTATTTATTTTTGTGGGCTCTTCTTGATTTGTGATTTTTGAAATAACAATTGTTTTAACCGAGTTTTAATCTAGTTCTTTCTTTTGTAAGATTTCTTTGCTACACCTTGATTATATATATATATATATATATATATATATATATATATATATATATATATATATATATATATATATATATATATATATATATATATATATATATATATATATATATATTAAATCATAACCAAACAGCATCAATGAACGACAACACCTCAAAAATTCAATCTTTCACCACAGCGATCAACAAAAAGCTACACAACATAATAAACCTTTATATTCCTGATCACACCTCACCACACTGCCCCAGAAATTACACACCAAATCTAACACACATTACAAACCTCCCAAACCTCATAATG
>JABUQX010113188.1:37500-40074 GCA_015478945.1 Trachelipus rathkii
TTGGAAGGATCAGAGCGGCTTCCTTTTTCGGAATAGGTTGGACATGCTTCCAACACTGAGAGAAAATGTTAGTATTAAGACATAGAGAATATAGTTGAACAAGGGGCGGATAAGACGGAACACACTTCCTCAAAACTCGGGTAGGAATGCCATCCGGGCCACCTGCCTTCCTAACGTTCATTTCAGGAGCCCATACACCCGATCGAATGTAATCACAGGCAAAGGCATAGGACACCTGAGAGGAGAAGGAGGAGGATGAGGAATACCAGAATCGTCTTCTTTATCCATTATTAGGAATGTGCTCTATATATATATATATATATAGTGGCAGTTATATATATATATAGCAGCATAGTTAGCGAGTAAGAGTATATATATATATATATATATATATGGTGAAAGAAAGATATATTTATATATATATAAAGTTATATATATATATATATATATATAATATATATATATTATTATATATATTATTACATATTATTATATATATATTATTATTATTATTATTATATATATATATATATTATTATTATTATTATATATATATACATATATATATATATTTCCATATATTATATATATATTATTATATATTTATTATTGTTATTATTATATATATATATATATATTATTATTATATATATATATATATATATTATTATATTATTACATATATTATTATTATATATATTATATATATATATATATTATAATTATATATATATTATATATTATATATATTATATATATATACATACATATATATATTATTATTATATATTATTATTATAAGAGTTATTAGTTGATAATTAATATATTATACATATATATATTATATATATATATATATATATATATATATATATATATATATAAGGTTATATATATGTTATATATATATATATATATATATATATATATATAGTTATAGTTATAGTTATTGTTATTTATGTATTATTGCTATTGTTATATATATATATATATATATATATATATATTATATATATACATATATATATATATATATATATATATATATATATTTTTTATAAATATATATATATATATATATATATATATATATATATATATATATATATATATATCAGTAATGGGCGAATCCGAATCCGGATTATATGATTTGAATTCGAACATTTTTACACATATGGATTCGGATTCGGAGCTCGATTTCGAATCCGGATTGAATCCAAGTCTATTTCTTGCTTCTACAGGATGTCAAAAAAATCATCAAAAAATAATATTAAAAAAAAACGAAAAACTTGGAATAAAATTGCATTACTATTTAGAGCCAATCACAAGAAGTGCTGTAAAGAGCCAATCAAGATGTGCATATTTCTCTTATTATTATTGGCTAATCATAACGCCATAAGAGAAATAGAGTTACTCCTGAAACATTGTAAAAACTAATAATTTATAGAGAATATGTTAGAAAAAAAATATTTTTAATTTTTTAATAGGATGTTATTATTTTAATTATTAAATAGTTTATAAATCGCAATATTTAGTTACTTAACTCTTTAAAATCCCATGAGTGCCGCGTTTAGAATTGAAAAAATCAATCTTTAAGTAAAGATTTATGCAATATTTAACATTATATATATATATATATATATATATATATATATATATATATATATATATATATATATATATATATATATATATATATATATATATATATATATATAAGATATATATATATATATATATATATTATATATATATATATATATATATAGTATATATATATATATATATATATATATATATATATATATATATATATATATATATATATATATATATATATATATATATATATATATATGTTAATAGAAAATTTTGTTTAACATGGAAAGAAATGTTTTATCGTAAGGGCAATTTAAATAAAAATGAAAACAATTTTATTTATATATCCCATAAATATTTGAAGAAATATGTCATATTTTGGTTGGTACTATTTAATTTTTTTAAAAATCTGAAAGATTTGAACGGATTCAATCCAATCCGCATTCGGATTCGGATTCAGGATATTTACACGGAATTTGACTGGATTCGGATTCGAACATTTCCACACACACGGATTCGGATTCGGATTCGATCGAATCCGGATTTGGATTCACCCATCACTGATATATATATATATATATATATATATATATATATATATATATATACATATATATATATATATATATATATATATATATATATATATATAAATATATAAATATATATATATATATATATGTATATATATATATATCGCGGTTCAATTGGTAGATAACAGAGTCGCATGGCAAGGGCCCGAGTTCGATCCCTAGTCCGGATCCTAGGTGGTAAAATATGCCTAGAGAAGTTCTCCCTCCTAGAATAGGGCAATGCCCGTGAGATGCGAACTTATAACACGTTAAAAGGTAGTATATATATATATATATATATATATATATATATTGAAGCGGCGCACGAAAAACGCGCGAAGCGGTTTCACGATAAATGCGAAAACGGTTAAACACCTGAATTGATCTCGAACGAAGTACATCG